>JADBJO010003840.1:100000-102500 GCA_016801955.1 Conus betulinus
TAAGAAACTGGTCCAATCGATTTATCCTCTACTCAGATTTGAACCGAAAAAAGTTAATCATTATATCAGACACCTTTACCATAAAATCTGAAATACACAGGCTGATAATAAACCTTCCCATATCCGTCCAAACCTAAAAGTGTTCCTCTTATCTACTCGTGGTGGTCGCAAAGAAGAAAAGGTTTCATTCCGGCTGCACACTGGCCATTTGTTTTTTTTAACTCATTCGCACCGTTCAAAGAATGAAACTCTGTGGTGCATTCTATGTCACGTACCACTCACAAGGAAACACATTCTTTTAGATATGTTGGGGCTGGCATGATGTGAGACATAAACATGTTAAGCAGACTCCATGAACACTGTGTTCAAGATGTACTTCCTGACGTGATCTTTGAATTTCTGAAAGAGACTACTTTTTTTTTAATCTGATCTGAGATTTTAGAGTAGAAAGATTTGTAACCAAATTCCCGGTGTGTTTTTCGAAGATGTAATTTCAAAGAGTTGTGTGAATGAATGACTTGTGAGTTGACTTCAACGTGATGACGGCCCTGATGGCCCTTTGCCGTCAGCAACGTTACCTGACATTCACATTCACAACTGGAAAAGGGAAGGTGGGGGGGGAAGAAACTGATATGAAAGTCGATTGAATAGAATACACACGTCATAGTATGAATATATAACATTCTTAGACACATGGGATCCACATCGCGGTAAGTGTGTGGCATGCAATGTGAAATGTCTTACTGTCCTTTCTAAACAATACAATACGATTGCAGTCGTGATGCGTTTTCCTGAAAAAAGAGATAATTGTAAGAAGTGTGAAGACAAGGATTCCCTTCTTCTTCGCCAGCACTGACACACACACACACACACACACACACACACACACACACACACACACACACACACACACACACAGAGGTTTTTTGTTTCTGTAATCGCGAAAACTGGCGAGAAAACCGTCCATCGTTTTCGCATTGTCTTTCAAGCAAGTCATTATTTGCTCGCGCACGTTGTTCTTATTTTGACGGTTCAGTGATGCATCGTCAGTTATTCTCTGTCAACACTGACACTGTTGTTAGCATGAACTTTGTTGTCGCTCATCTCTTGTGTCAGTATGTCATGACTGTGTCACGTTAACTGCCACACCACAACTCACAGTGTCTGAATCTTGGCTATTTTGCAACTCTTGTCACTGCCGGTTGGGTTACAATCAAATGATGTACTCGCACACTGACTAAGCGCACATATCCACCAGCACACGGCACCGGGTTATCGTCTCCAGACGTGACAAACGCAGTCGTATTCTCTTTACTATACAACGAACGTGGAGGAATGGGAAGATCCAGGGCGGAGGAGGGTGAGGATGGACTTGTCCTTTGCCACATAGTCACGGAGTTCCTGTGTGCCTCCGCTCTCTTCTTGTCTCTCGATACTTGCGGCAGACGTTTGCCACGATATACAATGTCACAACGCGAAGGCTGTGAAGGTTAGTTCACTGGTCTGTCGAAGGAGGGCTACCATGTGGTTCCCTCTACCTTAATTCTGAAGAAAGACAAAGGAGGATTCCTGCATCAGAGCTTTGAGGACGTTAGAGAAGAGAACTTGTGCACAGGCATGATAGACGACTTCTTCACGAGAAATTGCAAAGCTTGCACACTTTTTCTGTGCTGTATGAAAACCCGTCTTGCTGGCAGCCATGCAAGCGAAGATATTACAGAGAGAGAGAGAGAGAGAGAGAGAGGAGGGGGGGGGGGGGGGGGGGGTGGGTGGGGAGCATAGAGAGGAGGATGAGGAAACAAATCAAAAGTATCATCAACGCACCCCATCTGCACTAACTGTGGACAGTGTTTACTTTGTGCACTGTATCTTCTTCCCTCTCCCTTACTCTTCGGCCATCTTCCCATCTCCTCGTCCACCCGTTCAACACATTTTTTGACGTGCGTGCTACTTTTAAAAAACAAACATCCCTCCATTCTCCCCTACTGCACTAGACTTCTGTCCCCCTTCCTCTGGTCAATAGGTTTTTTTTTTTTTTGTTTTTTTTTTTTGGTTTTTTTTTAGCGTTGGGCTTCTGCCCGTCGTCAGGTCACTTAACCCAAACCCCTGTCGCCATTCGTTCCATCCGCTTCCCTCCCCTTTCCTCCTCTGCTCACTCTACAAATGTTGGGGGCAAGCGTATTTGTTCAAGCCTGCTGCTGCCGTGCCTGCTTCTTTCCGTCTGACTTTCCTCCCCTGTTTTCCCGCTTGTGGAATTAGTGTAACAAGTTCTGCTGTCCTCTCCTTGCCCTGCCCCCTGAGCCCTGCCAGCGTAGCCTGGTCCTCCTCACACCGAAATCCTCACGCTTCCGCGCTCAGCGATGCTTTGCTTACTGTAGACTTGGCAAACCTGACTGGAGCCGGTTTCCCGGGACGAATTGATCGGCCCCGGTCCTACTTTAGCCCCCAAAACGTCAATGAGTAAGCTTCCTGTTCCTTAACTTTTTGACTGGCATGTGTA
>JADBJO010003840.1:110000-115000 GCA_016801955.1 Conus betulinus
GTAAGTAGATGAAACAGTGTCATGTCTGTGTAAAGTAATGAAACAAGTGTCATGTGTCATGTCTGTCATGTCTGTGTAAGTAGATGAAACAAGTGTCATGTCTGTGTAAGTAGATGAAACAAGTGTCATGTCTGTGTAAGTAAGTAGATGAAACAAGTGTCATGTCTGTGTAAGTAGATGAAACAAGTGTCATGTCTGTGTAAGTAGATGAAACAAGTGTCATGACTGTGTCATGTCTGTGTAAGTAGATGAAACAAGTGTCATGTCTGTGTAAGTAGATGAAACAAAGTGTCATGTCTGTGTAAGTAGATGAAAGTAAGTGTCATGTCTGTGTAAGTAGATGAAACAAGTGTCATGTCTGGGTAAGTAGATGAAACAAGTGTCATGTCTGTGTAAGTAGATGAAAACAAGTGTCTGTGTAGTAGTAGATTGTAGATGTCTCTGCCTTCCTTCTCCATCTGCCGCTGTGTAGGACACTTTTGAAAATGTCGACTCTGCATGGGAATACAGGTCAGTAACTGTCTTTGTTGTCGTCCACCATATCTTTCTCCATCTATAGCTGTCTAGGACACTTTTGAAAATGTCGACTCTGCATGGGAATACAGGTCAGTAACTGTCTTTGTTGTCGTCCACCATATCTTTCTCCATCTATGGCTGTGTAGGACACTTTTGAAAATGTCGACTCTGCATGGGAATACAGGTCAGTAACTGTCTTTGTTGTCGTCCACCATATCTTTCTCCATCTATGGCTGTGTAGGACACTTTTGAAAATGTCGACTCTGCATGGGAATACAGGTCAGGTCAGTAACTGTCTTTGTTGTCGTCGTCCACCATATCTTTCTCCATCTATGGCTGTGTAGGACACTTTTGAAAATGTCGTCGACTCTGCATGGGAATACAGGTCAGTAACTGTCTTCGTTGTCGTCCACCATATCTTTCTCCATCTATGGCTGTCTTGGGCACATTCCAAGACGATGTTCTGTCTGGGGACATAAAGTTGATTAGTATGTTTTTTCTCTACTCCCATCTCTTTCTCCAGCTACTGCTGGATATCGCACGTTTTCAGGGCATTGTTCTCCCTGGAGACATTAGTTGATTACTGTTTCAGCTCTTGTTTTGGGCATCTGCTGCCGCCGCAGACACATCTCAAGACGATGCTCTCTCTAAGGGCGTTGGCTCGCTAGTGTGTTCCTCTCGTCTCCACCTTCTTGTATTTCTGGACGTCTTGGGGGTTGCGGAACAGGCACTGCGAGGTACCTTGTTATTCACCTGGCAACGGATCGAGGGCGGTTTATCTGCACTCTGTCTACGCAGAATCGACGATTATTGAGAGTCACTGTTTTCCAGCGTTCTGGCAGTGCCAAACATGTTGAAAGGCAACTTCTAACGCCGGGACGATTCAACATGGTACACTATCAGAAAAAAAAGCTTAAGCACACAGTCAAACCCCACCTTTTAACTTTCCTGTTCTGCCCACCCTACCCCTCCTCCGAACCCCACCCCTCGCTTTGATTTTGCATGCATTATAGGAAAAACAAATTTGTTTTTAAGGAACGAAGAGATGTTAACCTGGATGGGGAATACACCCACTCTCCTTATCACTGCAACCCTCCCTCTCTCAGTAGCCAAACTTCTAGAAACGGCCCTCTGATCATGTACTGTCAAGCCGTCAGCCTAAAATCGGAGTTTTCATTGCAAAATGCCCTCACACTGGCTCACCGTTCTTTCCATCCACGCAGCCTCCCCCCCCCCCCCCCCCCCCCCCCCCCCCCCCCCCCCCCCCCCCCCCCCCCCCCCCCCCCTCGCCATGACATGCTAAAAGCCTTTCCCGTACATTTACCAGGCATGTACGTTGGAATGAGACGGTTCGTTTACATCGCACTTATGTTTGTCACCTTGATGGACTTGGCGTAATCAAGAATTCTTGTTTTCTTTGAGGTTCGCTTTCCAAAACGCTGTGGTGGGAAACACGTGGTTTCGAAATGTTGATAATGCAGGGGCCTTGCCGGTTCCCGAGGATAAAGCGAATTTCTCATGACCTATGAGGCTTGTTTTTATTCCCACGTCATACAGCCAGGGTAGGCCTTCTTTAGTCGAGACGGACAGAAACAGACTGTCCAATGCGAAGAAGAGGGGTCTTTTTTTTATGTAGATGCTGTTTGCCTGCGCCTATCACTGTTATTTCTTTTCTCTTGTAGAAGGTCAAAGGTCAAAGATCGAATCAGGTTGCTTCCTAAACGTATTTTTTTCCCCATTTCATTTGTTTAATAGTCTTATCACTGAACTTTTTCTGGTTAGCCTTACCTGTTCGTTTGGTAGACATCCAGTCATATAGAATTCGTCTTAACACGACTGATAACATCTGTGAGCGTTATATAGCAATGTTACGTGAACATTTGACGTCCAGCGTCACGTTATGCATGCGAATCACGTGTTTCCCTACAGCAGAAGAGTTCTTTGTTCCATTCTTTCCGTTAAGTCTCCTTCACATGACACGGGAAAAAACACTGACTTAAAAGAACTGGCCTCGTTACGTTGAATATTGCCACGTTTTTATGCCTTTGGAGAATAAGACATTTCGACAAAACGATGAATCACTACATGTTTTATTGTTCATCGTTATTCATCATCATTCATTATGTGATATACATCTAAAGATGACGTGCATGACAAAACCAATCTCAATAGCTACACAATTTTTTTTAAATTTTGAGGCTATTTAAGAAAAAAAAAATTCATAAAGCACAGGTCAGGGGAAGGGGGAAGAAGAGAACCCCTTTTCTTCCCTCACTCTCCAATCCAAACTCAGTTTAAAAGAAACAATGCCCACAGAACACCTAAAAATACGCTTAAGAATTCGTTCTGAATCCGTAAATAACACAACAAAAAGAACATTCAAACAAACACAGGAAAGTCTTACATAAATCGCGATTTTAATACAGAATATACACACAGGCGAATAAGCTTCCGACAAATATATCTCCTGTAAGCATCACAAGCTACAAGCACAATAACTGTGCAAATCGATACTCCACATATCACAATCAGCCATGAAAATGCTCACTGTCAGTCTGTCTGTCTGTCTGTCTCTGTCTCTGTCTCTCTATTTCTGTCTCTCTGTCTCTGTCTCTCTGTCTGTCTGTCTGTCTCTCTCTCTCTCTCTCTCTCTCTCTCTCTCTCTCTCTCTCTCTCTCTCTCTCTTGTGACTGACTTAAATAACCATGAATACATTTTACGCTTTTATTTTGAATGCTTACATATCTTCATTTACGTATGTTCAATATCCCCTTCATAATGAGTTGAGACCTAGGATGAATAAATCTCTCTCTCTCTCTCTCTCTCTCTCTCTCTCTCTCTCTCTCTCTCTCTCTCTCTCTCTCTCTCTCTCTCTCTCTCTCTCTCTCTGTGTGTGTGTGTGTGTGTGTGTGTGTGTGTGTGTGTGTGTGTGTGTGTGTGTGTGTGTGTGTGTGTGTGTGTGTGTGTGTGTGTGTGTATGTGTGTGTGTGTGTGTCTGTATGTGTGTATCTGTCTGTGTGTGTGTGTGTGTGTGTGTGTGTGTGTGTGTGTGTGTGTGTGTGTGTGTGCGTATGTTGTTTGTCTGTCTGTTTGTTTGTCTATGTGTCGTATGTCGGTGTGTATGTGTGTGAAGGTCCTATGATTGGTATCTTTCTCTGTTCTTCGTCTGTTCAGTCGGTAGTTGTCCATTAGCATACTATCAGGATGCGTGTGTCACACGTGTAGCTCACGCCCTGCATTATGCTACACATGTCAGCTGTTTTGTGTTTCCCGCCTGCAGAAGAATTCTCCATTCTTTTCTGCCCAGCTTCTCCTTCACAGGATAGGGGGAAAACTGTAGCGCGTCATCGATCTGGAGAGATTAAAAAACAAAAACAAAAAAAACGAGTCTCGTCCCTAGGAATGTAGCCATTCTGCAGTTTAAGGGTCAATGCTTTCAAGGATCTTAGCAAGACATTTTCCACAGGATGATAGATGTTGGTGCTTTTTTTAAAGAAAAATGTTTATATGATTCATTAGCATCATTATTGCTAATGTCATCATCGATTTTGCCCCTCTTGCCATCGTCTCTGTTGTTATCAACACCATCGTCGTCGTCATAATTATCATCATCATTACATTATTATCATCGTTATCAGCAGCAGCAGCAGTATCGGTACCATCTTCGTCAACATCACCGTTATGATTATCATTAAGCAGCAGTAGCAGAATCATGTCATTATCGTCGTCATCATCATAATTACAATCATGTACATTTTGTGCATTTATATCTCTCGAGAAGAACTGCTTACAATTCATGGAGAAGAATAAGCATGGGTTGTATGGTATTATTGGACGCGGGAGGTGAAAAAAAGGACTCACAGCCACATACATGTTCAAATCGGATAACCAAACCAACGTGCATTCAAACAAGATAACTGTGTACCAACGTGCATTCAAACAAGATAACCAAACTAACGTGCATTCAAACAAGATAACTGTACCAACGTGCATTCAAACAAGATAACTGTACCAACGTGCATTCAAACAAACCGTATAACTGTCAAACAAGATAACCAAACAACGTGCATTCAAACAAGATAACCGTACCAACGTGCATTCAAACAAGATAACCAAACTAACGTGCATTCAAACAAGATAACCGTACCAACGTGCATTCAAACAAGATAACCGTACCAACGTGTCAAACCAACGTACCAACGTGCATTCAACAAGAAGTACCAACGTGTACCAACGTGCATTCTAACAAGATAACCGTACCAACGTGCATTCAAACAAGATAACCGTACCAACGTGCATTCAAACAAGATAACCGTCCAACGTGCATTCAAGAAGATAAACGCACCAACGTGCATTCAAACAAGATAACCGTACCAACGTGCATTCAAACAAGATAACCGTACCAACGTGCATTCAAACAAGATAACTGTACCAACGTGCATTCAAACAAGATAACCGTACCAACGTGCATTCAAACAAGATAA
>JADBJO010003840.1:120000-122500 GCA_016801955.1 Conus betulinus
AGGGGGGGGGGGGGGGGGGGGGGGGCGTTTTTCCCTCCTGCATAAAGAAGAGCTTGTGCTTTTTTTCCCTTCCCCCCAGTTTCCTTTGCGTGACAGGGAGGGGTAGGGGTGACACAGTAATGCGCTGATCCATTTCAGAAAATTAAAAATGCGTCTTGCTTCTATGAATGCAGCCAAATTCCCATTTCCAAAATGGTGAGAGTCATTGCTTTCAAGCGTCACAGCGAAATGTTTTCGACAGGAAGATGAATGAATATCGAGTTCTGTTCCTTTTTTTTTTTTTTTTTTTTTTTTTTTTTTTTTTGGACATTTTGAAGACTGATCATCATCGTTATCATTACTGGAGAACACATTCAACAAGACGAATCTACCAGACTGTATGGCGTTTCTTTGTGTGCGAATGCTTGCAATCAATTCTTTTGTTTCCATTTTTCAAAAATACAACATGTACCTGAAGATGATATGCGCGAGAGACTTTATCTCAAGCAGTACACAATTATGCATTCTATTTATTGTTTTTATTTTCATTTTCTTTTTATCTGCTCATTCATTCATTCATTCATTCATTCATTCATTCATTCATTCATTCATTCATTCATTCATCCATTCATTGGTCAAAGCGTCCTGTTCATAAAAGATACCATATTAGAAGATCAAAGGTGGATCCGGGAAGTGGGTAAGGGGGGGAGAGAAGGAAGGGTGTAAGGTCTCTAGGCCCCATTTTCCCCTATTCTTTCCATTCCAACCAACACCAGTACGAAAAGCAAAAACGGGAAAAAAGCATCATTTAAAGCACGTGAAAGAGCTAATTCTGCATTTTCAAACAACAGTAACAAAACAAAATAAATAATCAGATAAAAGTGTGCAACGTAACACTTATTGAATAAACAAAAAAAAAAACATACAACTGAATTGTAACAAACATGTCTTTAATGGACGACACTAACAAGAGGAAAAAATGCTCAAAATGCTGCTCCTCATATCGCAGCTAATGTAATAATAAGTCTCTCTCTCTCTCTCTCTCTCTCTCTCTCTCTCTCTCTCTCTCTCTCTCTCTCTCTCTCTCTCTCTCTCTCTCTCTCTCTCTCTCTCTCTCTCTCTCTCTCCAGCCTACGCTTGTTCATTAGTCTACTCTGCTTTCTATATGTGAGATGATGCCTTTAGCACTTTTCTAGTGGGCGTCTTCTCTATGGGCGCAGGCTGATTAGTGGTTCTAATGCCTTTGCCACCTGCCGCCATCTTGGCCACATTTGAGCGCTATTCCCTCCCTGCAGACAAAACTTATTTGGTGCCTGTACATACTACTCTCCCATCTATTGCCTTGGTGCTCTCGTCGATTGTAAACCAGTAATGGAACTGTTTCTCACTTACTCAAACTTCGGATTCTCAAGGGTTACTTGTTTGCACATCGCCTACAAGAATCGAGGATTATCTTTTCCTCTTTCTCAAAGTTTCTTGGAGCTGCATAAAAAAGCACGAAAACACACTGAAGGCCGAAGTGTAGCCCCCCTGGCATTTTAGCATTAGCAGAAGCTTAAGCAGAAAAAGTCACACAGAAATACCATCCACTCACATCATTACCGTCTGTCCCTGTGCTTCCCCCTCTTCAAGTTACCTGCATTTTGGAGAACATTTGGACGGAAGTGTGTCGTGTATTTCTCTGAAGGAGGTGCGTGCACACACACACACACACACACACACACACACACACACACACACACACACACACACACACCTAGGCGCGCGCGCTTATTCCTTACATCGATTTTTCAGAGACAGCACTCAAATTATTTATACTGTCACGCTGTCAGCGGTGGAGGGATGGTTGCTCTGGCCACCTTGAGTGAAGTTGCTCTGCTCTCGTTCAGAGCAAAACACGCTGCTGCTCTCGCACCGGATTGCTGGCCTTACTGTCCGTGCAGTCCACCATAACGCAAACAGTTCATCGCCTCCATCTAGCAGCCACCTGCTTACACGGGGGAAGAAGACTGCTCGTCGACATACGTCCATATAATCATGTCCCCTTGATGGATTTGGAATAATCAAGAACTTAAGCCACCTTTCGTGATTTGTTTTCCTAATAGTGACGGAAAACGTGTGGTTTTAAAATGCTCAAGGCGCCTACGTGATTCCCAACGGGGATAAAAAAAAAAATGGTTATGATTCACGAGCCTGGGGTTTCATTCCTACTTCATACAGCCAGATACGACCTTCTCTCTGCCAGGCAAACAACAAATGGACTCTAAGAGCTCATGTAGCCAGACACGACCTTCTCTTTGCGAGACAAACAAACAATAATAATAATAAAAAAAAGGACACTACAAGCTAAGAACGGACTTTCCAGATCTGTTCTTTGTTTCATGACGATCACTGCTGTAGCTCTTTTCCCGTTGAAGACCTGAACAGTGGATATGCTTTGCTGCCATAGGATTTTACCTTTGTTCCACTTTCTTGGCGATTTTGTAATCTTTTGTCTTCATGGGGCTGCCGAGAGCACTTT
>JADBJO010003840.1:132500-135000 GCA_016801955.1 Conus betulinus
AAAACCCAAAAAAAACAGAGAGAGGATTTAGAAAGAACAGCAACACAGCCAAAAGACAAAAAAAAAAACAAAAACAAAAAAAAAACAAAAACAAAGGAGTGCAACATCACTCTTATCTATACATAATACAAAGCAGACAAGTGACCCGTCATCAAATATGGCTTCTCCAGAACTGACACAGTTTAACTTGACAACTGACAGATATCAAACAAAAATACACAAAACGATGCTCCCCGTATTGAAGACAGCGTAAGAATATTTTCTCTCTCTCTCTCTCTCTCTCTCTCTCCTCTCCTCTCTCTCTCTCTCTCTCTCTGTGTGTGTGTGTGTGTGCCTTTGACACTTTTTTCAGAATATCTGTTCTCTGTAAATATCATTCAGCTAATGTTCTGACTGTCTTCCTCCACCTTTTGCACATTTGAAGACGATTCCTTCCTTAAGAACACAGCCTCCCCAACGGTGCCCGTCTGAGGATCTGGATTTCTCAGTGGTCGTGAAACAGGCGTGGCACCGTTTCTGACACTCATAAAATAAGTTTGGAGCCTCAAGTTTAACTGGCTTGAGCAAATCTTGCATGGTCATTATGCAGGATTAGACATGACATTTTGCCATCTTTCTCAAATAAAAGTGTGTTCAGAAATGGTGCAGCTGCAAAAGAAAAATAGCCTGTGAGCATTCAAATGGCAAACACTATACGGTTCGCTCAAGAAAACGTAGACCCACGAATCACAAGAAAAATCACGACGCGTGCCGACCTCCTAGGTCTTCTTCAAGCCAGAAACACACCACTCAGGACAACGAAAATGAACGAGTACTCACTCATCTCCATCCAATTTTAGCGCAAAATGGCGTTGATTCTACTCTCTCTTCTCTCCTCTCTCTCTCTCTCTCTCTCTCTCTCTCTCTCTCTTTTGTTTTTTTTAAGAAAATCCGCATAATATGGCATGCCCCCATAACATTGGTTTCTGCATGACGCTTCTCCATACTTTTCCCACCAACATCTCTTTCGCTTCACTTGGGAAAAACAGCAGTGCGTCGATCGATTTCGAAAGATCAGAATGGGCTTCGTTTCCATGCATGGTGCCATTCCAAAATCAAAAAGGACATTGCTCTGAAGGAGCACAGCAGGACATTTTCAATGGCACGATGCGATGAAACGAGGTCTAAGTTTTTGTCTGTTTTCTTTATGTGTGGTGGTGGTTTTATTTGACGTCTTTTCATCCGGCGGATGTGTTTATGTGTTTTTATTTGTTTATTTTCGTTGGTTTCTACTCAATAGGCGTTGAAAGTTTCTCATCACTGTCGTTGCCAACGGCTTTCCCTTCCTCCTCATAATTATTGTAATTGTCGTCGTGGTCCTCATAACCACTACAATCATTGTATTTAACCTCCTCCTCCTCTTCTTTTTTCTTCCTCCTCCTCATTATTGTCATCATCGTCGTCGTCATCACTGTCTCCGTGGTCATCGTAAGCAGCAGCAACAGCAGCAGCAGCAGCAGCAGCTTATCATCTTGGTTATCGTCATCATCGTCATTGTCGCCGTCGTCATCGTCATCACTGTCATACATCATCATCACCATCATTCTGTTTAGTTTTGACATTTCGTCTCGTTAAAGGCTTCTCGGTTTACAGTCCACTGGGAAAGTGAGTGCCTAGGCGGGAAGGGGTCGGTTGGTGGCCAGGAAGATATCATAGTAAATCATACATGAACACAAGATGAAAATACAGATCTGTCTGTTCTTTTTGCTTCCACAAAACGCACAACATCGATCATTTGATTTCCGTTTCACGGCAACAAAGGTATGACGCACATATGAAGAAGACATGCACGTCAGACCTGTATTTCCACGACAACGCATGTTTCGGTCTCTCTCTCTCTTTGTCCGTCCATTTGCTTGCCCGTCTGTCTGTCTGTCTGTCTGTCTGTCCATCTCTCTCTCTCTCTCTCTCTCTCTCTCTCGGGGGTTGGGGTGGGGATGGGGGGCGTGTGCGCATGCGTATGCATGTGTGTGTGTGCGCGCATGCTGTTGTGTCTGTTGTTGTACGACAGTATGTGTGGGATCATGTATTGTGGTGTGTGTGTGTGTGTGTGTGTGTGTGTGTGTGTGTGTGTGTGTGTGTGTGTGTGTGTGAAGTCAAGTCAAGTCAAGTCAAAATTTTATTTTCAGATGGAACATTGAATAAGCAGAGAAACTGCTTTTTTTACATCAAGCCATCATAACAAAACAAAGAAACTTGAATGATAAAATAATGAAAACGAAGAAATACAAAGAGTGAAAATCAGCGGAAAAGGGGCGAGGGAGGTGGTGGGGGTGAAATCTAAGATGGATGAGGAGGGGAGAGGAAATAGGAGGACGGAGGTGGTATGATGGAAGCGTGGGGGTAGAGGGAGAAGGAGTACAAAAAAGAATCCAAGCTGTGTGTGTGTGTGTGTGTGTGTGTGTGTGCGTGCGTGCGTGCGTGCGTGCGTGTGTGTGTGTGTGTGTGTGTGTGTGTGTGT
>JADBJO010003840.1:140000-165000 GCA_016801955.1 Conus betulinus
GTCAAGATGAACAGACCAGCGTGTATAGTGTTTCCTTATTTTGCAAAACGTTTTAAATAGAGGAGTTGGTCTCTTGTTTCTTCGGAGCAAATATATGGCACGCATCTGATATCGAATACATGATTACAGAGTTGTACTCTCCAGGACGTTTCTTTAAAGCAGGCTGTTGATGAGGAAAATAAATTATTGTATTACTAAATTAAGCTCGGATCAGGGAAGGCAGAAGTGGTAAGACAAGACACACGTTTAAGGAAAATGACTTGCATGATTTTGAATCGTTTGCGAAATAAGCATTACTATCCTCCTCCTCATTGTTTGTTTGTTTGTATTTTGGCTTTGTTGCTGTTGTTTTGAGATCCAGAATGAGCTCTTGACCGTACTTTATGTGTGTGTTTTTTTAAAATTAATGTTAGAGTGCCAGAGCGCACGAAGAAGGACGCTTGGAGACCTGGAATTCTCCCTACATCTCTCTGACCCACGCCTAACCCAATGAAAGGGTTTTTTTTTTTCCCTGACAAATAGCTTGTTTTAAGAAAAGAAGGGAGAGTATGAAGAGAAAGGGAGAATATGATACAGAACTGTATAATCTTCGGAGATCGTGCATCATTAAGATCAGCATGGGGTAGGATTTCTTTGACATTATTCAGCCAGAAAGGTTTTTTTTTTCTTGTCTTCTTTTAATGTCTTTTGCTTCCTCTATTGGTGATAGCTATGTAGTGTCCTCTACAAATTCATGAATTACATTAATGATGATGGTTTTTGTTTGAACTGTTCATGCCAATGATCACCATGCTTATGTTTAGTTTGTTTGTGTTTCTATGCTAATGGTGGGCGTTTGTTATGTGTAACTTTGCCGGCGAATTGACAGTTCTACTATTTATTGCCATTGATGTTTCACTATAGTGTTATATGGGTTTTTGCTTCAGTGAAGATGTGTAGAGTGTATATAACATGGATTCCACTTTCTGACTTCGTTTATATTCGCCAGATGTGCTCTGTGGAAAATAGAAATATTTGCAAGCTTAACTTGGGTGTTGAGGGAATATAAATGTTCCAGTGAAGCATACCTTTGTCTGCCTAATTAATGGCTTGTAGAAAAATTGAAATTGTGTCTATGAAGCGCAAGCGTCGAGATGTATTTGAATATCCAAGGGAAAAAATCTCATTCAATGTATTTGTTGCAAGACACCCACTTCAGTCCTAAACTAGAAGTTTACGTCAAAGCTGAATGGGGGTTCAAACGTTAATGTGCATTGCACACATTTTAAAAAACAAAGGTCTTAGTTCCCCAAGACAACACAGACAAACAGAATACAGGACAAAACACCATGCGTTTCGACCTATTGAGTCTTCTTTCAGGCAAAAATTTAAGACAATGAAAAAGAACGAGCAGCCACTTATTTTCTCATATTTGGTACAGAATGGGTGTTGGATGAAAACGAGGCCTTTGAAAAGGGGACCATGGGAGTTGAAATAATAATGATGACGATAATGATAATGGTAACAATAGCATATGATATAATGAGACTGGTTGGAAAGAAATGGAAATGATCAATGAGAAAAGGATCAAAGGCCAACAACAGCAGCAGCAGTAGCAGAACAACAAACACACAACACACACACACACACACACACACACACACACACACACACACACACACACACGCACGCACGCACGCACCACACACACACACACACACACACACACACACACACACACACACACACACACGCACGCGCAGAATATATATATATATATATATATATACAAAAAAAAGCAGGCACACCAGCCACACACTCTTCATGTTTTCTTAAAAAACTCGCCTTTTATTTCGGCTTCGTCAGTATCTGCAACACAAACAGTCACGTATATGCACACTGCCACCCACCCAATCACACACACACGCACAAGCAACAAACCACCCACCCACCCACACACACACACACAAGCACACTCACAACATACTATATCATATTATCATGGCTCCCCCAGGTTTAACTCTAAATGTTGAGCCCATTCACAATATATACATCTCCACCCCCTCACTCACCCATTCATAGGCTACCCACTCTATCCTTATTTTTCCATATATAAAAGCACCCCCCACACACACACACACACACCAACTTGGGTTGTGTATGGGGGAGGGGGCATGAGGAAATCCTTAGATAATCTGAAAAAAATAAACTAATTCCAAGGATAAGTACCGAGCACCATTCCAGCGACTTACAGAGCACCTCAATGACTGCAAGAAATGTTGAATTATAAACAAAGCTTGCTGTTATGTTTTAGATTGAAGAATGGGGGGGGGGGGGGGGGGGTGTCATTGCAACACCAAGCATCTTGCAGTCATTGCAACACCAAGCATCTAGCAGTCATTGCAACACCAAGCATCTTGCAGTCATTGCAACACCAAGCATCTTGCAGTCATTGCAACACCAAGCATCCTATAGTCATTGCAACACCAAGCTGCTCTGCAAGTTGCTCGAATGGTGCTCGGTACTTATCGTTGGAATTTATTAGTTTATTGTAATTTAGTCCCTTGCGGATTCATTCCAAGAACTGGCCCTCAGCACTTGTGTTCTTAAGAGTATCTTTTTTTATATTTTCTACTTTTTTCACAAGAAAATGTAGCTTATTTTGCTCTTTTGATTTTCTTTTTTGCTTCTTAGGTGGCACCTTTGGTTATTTTTTTTTTTAAACTCAACAAACATCCAACGGTAATGCACACCGGCTTTCTCTGGGATAGCATTCTTCTTAAAGCTGAAAAGGCAAAGAAAGAAAGACAGTTAAAACTTTACACGGCCACAAAAAGAAAAAGAGGATTCGTAATACCGTTACCTAGCCAGAAAATATCGTTACCTAGCCAGAAATATCGTTACCTAGCCAGAAGTTGTTTGTTAGCGAGTTTTCTTCTTCTTCTCATTGGAGATTGTCTCACCTTGGAGACTACAAACTTGCTGAAGGCTCGTTTTGAGAAGCATTTGCTATTTCCCATTCAAGCACATACTGTTAGTCGGGGTAGAATTATCTGCCACTGCAGACAATGAATGCTTATCTTCCCCCTATTTCTTGAAATCCAAGAAGTAAGAGCAAGTTTTGTATATATATATATATATATGCGTGTGATGGGGCAAGGGGTGTGTAGATGAAGACAAGCAGATGTTGATGAATGAATCACGGCGAAGCAGCCAGTCAAGAGAACGACGTGGAGTTTTCGTTTTATTTCTCTTCTACGACAAGGAGCTCCAACCAGAAACACAGCTCGGGGAGCACATTTCTCTCAGTGTACCCACCGACCACTCTTCTCGGGACACGTTCTAGGGAGCACTCGCGCCGCGCTTCAAATATATACAGGTGTCCCGGACCGCAAAGCCAACAACGCAGCGCCGCACTCAAAATGAGCCTTGCGAGACAGTAAATGACAGAATCTGTGCTATCTGTCGCAGCTTCTGCGTTGTCTAGCTCGCCGTACGTTCAAACTATCCCAACATATGGATATCGATGAAAACCTCAGAACCCAAGGAATAAATTACATTAAGTCATATTTGACAATTCTGTGGCTGTGTAAAGTTATTGGTGATTAAAACCCGAGAATGAAGCCACTTTTAACGAGTTTACGTCATATTTTCCTTTATTTCGATGAAAAATAGCAAACAGCGTGAAATAATTTTGTAATGTTTGAATAGCTGGCATTTCGCTCTTTTTTTATACATATAAGTTTCATTATCCAAAATGCTGTCTGCGCGGAGAACTTTTGTGTTTAAAATCTGACAGAAAACACAACTTGCTTTATCATCACATGGCTGTCGCCATGTGCATCTAACACGATCTTCGATAAAATGTTATTCGTTGGAATGGTCCATCGGATGATAATTTTTTTTTAATATATTTTCGGTTGCTTCTATCATAGAAACGAGTCATTGAAAAGATTTCGATAGGGAAGTCCGAATTTCATAAAACAACAATTTAGATCAAAACTCCGACAATGAACAAAGAAGGCGGCTCGCTCAAGGGACCGGCGCCGTCAGTCATTTCGTATAGTCGCAAGCTTGTACAGAAAAGATCATAGCCATGCGATATACGAAAGGAGAGCTTATGGGACTTTACTTTCAATGCGCATTCATGCATTCTTTGGATTCTCTCATACTTTCTGT
The DNA here is from genome assembly GCA_016801955.1 of Conus betulinus. Taxonomy (NCBI): domain Eukaryota; kingdom Metazoa; phylum Mollusca; class Gastropoda; order Neogastropoda; family Conidae; genus Conus; species Conus betulinus. The sequence goes on from JADBJO010003840.1 coordinate 144,159, forward strand.
GAAATCAAGAGTTATTTACGGTTTGTTCGTCGGACAATTCAAAATGGCGCCGCCAATATTAATTTGGTCGAAATACCAGTTTTAGGGAAAATATGGGCTTCTCAGTCCAACACGATTGTAATGAATAGAATACATTTATTCTTGTGACTTCAGCGACGTATACACAACTATGTAGGTTCTGAGCTATTCATGATTTAAAGAATTTACACAAATAAAAAAAAAATTAAATCAACCAAGGGAGGTAAGGGGGAAGATAACTCGTGAACAAAATATCTCGTTTACGATGGGTGACCAAGAAATATACACTTTTAGCACCCAGCTACATCTACACACACACACACACACACACACACACACACACACACATACAGCACAACTTCATCATAGAAGCAACAATATCATAGAAAACTTCTTCAGCAAAATGAAAGCTGTGGGTGTGTTTTTTTTTCATTTGATTGTTATTGATAATCTACATACAAATTTCATAGGTGTAACAAAACTAAAAACCTAGTTTCACTGACTCTAGAGTATATGCTACTACACTGAGTCAAACAATATTTCTCTTTCTTTTGAAAGCTGAATACAATAATTTTAGTTTAAAGCTATTTTTATATTACAATTACCCCTATGCGGTGAACGGCATGTGTAAATAAACGTCATGGCCATCAGATCTGGACCATCAGTGTTTTTCATCGAAGGCCTGAGACATAGTTCTGTTGGAGGACAGCGTATTGACAGGGGGGTAGTTTTAAAATGTCACCAGTTGTTACGTACCCCTCTTTTACTTGTCATCACGTTAGAGAGATTCCAAGTCATTTATGTGTCACGTTGTTGGCCTGCGCTTGTTTTCCCTCGCTATTAGATTGTTCGTCTTTGTATTTGTCTGACTTTCAAGTTTAAAAGGCTGTGCCAGTCTTGAATAAAGTTACTCTGTGTTAGGTTTCCTTATGGGAGCAAAAACTACCCCACTTGTTTACTTTTCATTGTTTACTGTTCCCTGCCTCATTTCATTTCCAATTTAATTTTCATGAAAGTTCAACTGTAGCTCTCTCTCTCTCTCTCTCTCTCTCTCTCTCTCTCTCTCTCTCTCTCTCATCTCTCTCTCTCTCTCTCTCTCTCTCTCTCTCTCTCTCTCTCTCTCTCTCTCTCTCTCTCTCTCTCTTTTAAATGATGGGGCTAGACGCTTCGACCTATAAACTCACACAGTTGCTGCACAATTGTGACTGGTATTAGCTAGGTTTCTGGTACTATTATGTGTTGGAGTTGCTTTTCATCCTGTTTTCTGTGTGTAAATCTTGTCAGACTGTCAGATCATTTAATGGCGATTATTCCCAGGTCAGTAAACTATCGATGCGTGTGACACTTTTTTTTTTCTTTGAAGACGTTTCTTCGTGTGTAAGTTACTTGTCACTGTCCCTATTGGTCTTCTTCTGTGTGTAGTGTAGTTATCAGTGTGTGTCTGCAAGCCCATTTAGTTATCTGTGTTTATAAGCAAAGTAAATGTCACTGTGTCTGCCAGTCTCTTTGATGGATTTTAGGCGTGTGTAAGGGCATTGTCAATGTGTCCACCAGTTTGCCCTATTGCCTATAATTGTGTGAAAAACAGTTTTCTTGCATGAATGAGTTTCTGAATTTCTTTCAGAAGATGCAGTTTTCTTGCAACATTTCTGGATGAAAGCTCTAAGTGTTTTGACCAATTTAGATTACTGTCTATTTGTTATTCCTAAGACTTTGTTACTGGGTACTTCGTCGATTTTTTTTTTCATTAGAAATGCAAAGTCCTGGTAGATTTTACCTTAGAATTTGTCGTTTCTGTCTTGTAGTTATCATCATGAATTTTGTTTTTGAGGATGGAGAGCCGTGTGATCAAATTGTGTCCATTTAACCAAAATTGATGTTTTCTTGTATGTCATTGCAAACCTGTTGGGCGTCAGAACTACTTGTGTCTAAAGTCGTATCATCAGCGAACATTTCGCTGTTAATTTTTAAGTACAATGGCGGATCATTGATGTAAAATGAAAACAATAGAGGACCTAATACTGACCCTTGGGGAACTCCAAATTTGTTGGGAAGAGAATAAGATTTGTATGTGTTTACGATCACAGTTGTTGTGTGTGGAGAGAGAGAGAGAGAGAGAGAGAGAGAGAGAGAGAGAGAGAGAGAGAGAGAACTTACTTCAACCCACCTGCCATCTGCCTATGCCTCCTTCCTTCCACTCACTCTCTTCTACCTTTGCCCGTAACCCTTCCACATACAGCAGTTTTTTTTCTTTCCCGACCTTCTCTTTAATTTGTATTGTCTTCCTCTTTCTCTAAATATGTCTTTTTCTGCTCTTTACCTCTTCTTCAGATTTCTCCTCTTTCACGTTCTCCTCCTCCTCCTCCTTTTCTTCTCCTTTCCCTCTAGCTTTCAACCTTCTCCTGTTCATCCTCTTCTTATTCCTCCTTCACTTTCTCCATCTTCTCTTTCTACGCTTTTCGTCTTCCTCAGTTTTAAACCTCCTTCACTTCTTCTTTCTTTCCTCTTCCTGCACCACCAGTCTCTTCATCTTTTAAATGGCACCAGCACCAGACAGAAAGCTGGATGCCTGAGGATCCCAGGACCGCTTGTTTAGTTTCGCATAATTCATATCGGCAGTCCCAGTCGTCGGATCCACCTCAGACCGAGATCATGTGTGATTGGACAAAGTGGTGTCTGAATCCTGCACATATCAGCACCGATGTCATCGCACGGTTGATTGATGAAAAGAAACTTCAGTACAGTAGCATCGTGAATGAGGGGATGGAAGGGGTGGGGAGGGGAGGAGCTACTGGTGAATACTGTCGTTTAGAGATGAAACAGAAGGGGAAGATTTCAGTCATGCTAAGGGGAATCAGACTATTCGTGTAATCAGTTTTGATTTTCTTAGAATTGTTCGGACAATGGCAGAGAGAGAGAGAGAGAGAGAGAGAGAGAGAGAGAGAGAGAGAGAGAGAGAGAGAGAGAGACAGACAGAGACAGACAGGCAGGCAGATGGACAGACAGACAGACAGACGGACAGACAGACAGACAGAGAGAAAAGCTTTTTTTCCTGGAAATTTTGTGGTCAGTCCAAAACAAATAGTTGTCAATCACGACGATCAGCATTTTATATAAACCTACTTCAGTGTTGTTGTCAAAAGTAGAGTTAAGGCGAACACTGTCATTTTGGTGTAAACAGGACGCAGAGGATTTCAATCATGATATAATGAATCAGTAAACTAATTTTCGTGAGTCCACTTATCTCAAGGAATTGCGCAGAGAGAGAGAGAGAGAGAGAGAGAGAGAGAGAGAGAGAGAGAGAGAGAGCGTGCAAGAGAGAGGAGGGAGGGAGGGAGTCAGACAGACCGAGAGACATGTCAGAGAGACCGAGAGATAGAGAGAGAAAGAGAGAAAGAGAGAGACAGACAGATAGACAGACAGATGGGCAGACAGACAGACGTAGACAGACAGAGAGTGTCTTTGAATCCACACGTCATCCATCTTTCTCCATTCCTTCCACCTAGCCCCTTCTACCTTCTCCCTTCACCTTCTATGTATCTCTCCTCCTTCTCCCTTCACCTTCTGTGTGTCTTTCCTCCTTCTCCCTTCACCTTCTGTGTGTCTCTCCTCCATCTCCCTTCACCTTCTGTGTGTCTTTCCTCCTTCTCCCTTCACCTTCTGTGTGTCTTTCCTCCTTCTCCCTTCTCCCTCTGTGTGTCTTCTCCTCCCTTCTGTGTGTCTTTCCTCCTTCTCCCTTCACCTTCTGTGTGTCTTTCCTCCTTCTCCCTTCACCTTCTGTGTGTCTTTCCCTCCTTCTCCCTTCACCTTCTGTGTGTCTTTCCTCCTTCTCCCTTCACCCTCTCTGTGTCTTTCCTCCTTCTCCCTTCACTTTCTGTGTGTCTTTTCTCCTTCTCCCTTCACCTTCTCTGTGTCTTTCCTCCTTCTCCCTTCACCTTCTGTGTGTCTTTCCTTTTTCTCCCTTCACCTTCTTCTCTGTGTCTTTCCTTTTTCTCCCTTCACCTTCTGTGTGTCGTTCCTCCTTCTCCTTCTCCCTTCACCTTCTGTGTGTCTTTTCTGCTTCTCCCTTCACCTTCTGTGTGTCTTTCCTCCTTCTCCCTCCCTTCACCTTTCTGTGTGTCTTTCCTTTTTCTCCCTTCACCTTCTGTGTGTCTTTCCTTTTTCTCCCTTCACCTTCTGTGTGTGTCGTTCCTCCTTCTCCTTCTCCCTTCACCTTCTGTGTGTCTTTTCTGCTTCTCCCTTCACCTTCTGTGTGTCTTTCCTCCTTCTCCTTCTCCCTTCACCTTCTGTGTGTCTTTCCTCCTTCTCCCTTCTCCCCCTGTGTGTCTTTCGTCCTTCTCCCTTCACCTTCTGTGTGTCTTTCCTTTTTCTCCCTTCACCTTCTGTGTGTCGTTCCTCCTTCCTTCTCCTTCCCTTCACCCTTCTGTGTGTCTTTTCCTCCTTCTCCCTTCACCCTTCTGTGTGTCTTTCCTCCTTCTCTTTCTCCCTCTGTGTGTCTTTCGTCCTTCTCCCTTCACCTTCTGTGTGTCTTTTCTCCTTCTCCCTTCACCTTCTGTGTGTCTTTCCTCCTTCTCCTTCTCCCTTCACCTTCTGTGTGTCTTTTCCTCCTTCTCCCTTCACCCTTCTGTGTGTCTTTCCTCCTTCTCCCTTCTCCCTCTGTGTGTCTTTCGTCCTTCTCCCTTCACCTTCTGTGTGTCTTTTCTCCTTCTCCCTTCACCTTCTGTGTGTCTTTCCTCTTTCTCCTTCTCCCTTCACCTTCTGTGTGTCTTTCCTCCTTCTCCCTTCCACCCTCTGTGTGTCTTTCCTCCTTCTCCCTTCTCCCTCTGTGTGTCTTTCGTCCTTGTCCCTTCACCTTCTGTATGTCTTTCCTCCTTCTCCTTCCCCCTTCTGTGTGTCTGTCCTCTTTTCCCTTCCCTTCTGTGTGTCTTTTTTCCTTCCCCTTCCCCCTGCTGTGTGTCTTTCCTCCTTCTCCCTTCTCCCTTCTGTGTGTCTTTCCTCCTTCTCCCTTCGCCTTCTGTGTCTTTTTTCCGTCACCTTCCCCTTTCTGTATGTCTTTCCTCCTTCTCCCTTTTGTGTGTATTTCCTCCTTCCTTCTCCTTCTCCCTTCACCCTTCTGAGTGTCTTTTCTTCTTCTCCCTTCAACCTTCTGTGTGTCTTTCCTCCTTCTCCCTTCAACCTTCTGTGTGTCTTTCCTCCTTCTCCCTTCAACCTTCTGTGTGTCTTTCCTCCTTCTCCCTTCAACCTTCTGTGTGTCTTTTCCTCCTTCTCCCTTCAACCTTCTGTGTGTCTTTCCTCCTCCTCCCTTCTCCCTTCATCCTTCTATGTGTCTTTCCTCTTTTTTTTTTTTTTTTTTCTGTTCCTCCCCTTTCTACATCTTTTTACTCTTCCGAAGCCTTCACCTCCTTCACTTTCTCCTCTCTCTCCCCCTCTCATCTATTTCCTTTTCATTTATGGAAACGTGGCTGGAACCCTTAGGGAGGCCATTAGTGGTCGGTGGCCAATGATCCGAGGAAGAAGAACTGGTAAGGAGAAGATGAGAGCGCGTGGCAAGAGCACGTGGTACAAAGCCAGATGCCCTCAGGCGCCATAACCGTTGACAGCTCCACATTATCAGCATCGGCCACCCCAGTCGTCGGATGTGCTTCAGGCCGATATTCGGAGTGGTTGACCCAAAGTGGGTGTGTGGATCCTGCAAACGTGAACGCTGATGTGTTATGGCACAGCTGTGCTGAGAAGTTGAAATTCAGACAAGTTCCTACGTGGTCAACATGGTGATTGACCAGAACGTAGGGGTGGGGTGGGGGGGGGGGGGGGGGGGGGGTAGGGGTGGAGGAGGTACTGAAAACTTCGGTCATTTGGGTGATGAACAGGAAAGGGGGCTTCAGTCACGATTTGGGGAACCAGTAGAATGGTCAGTGTGATCCGTTGGCATTCTAAAAAAGAGAGCAGACAGAGAGAGCAGAGAGAGAGAGAGAGAGAGAGAGAGAGAGAGAGAGAGAGAGAGAGAGAGAGAGAGAGACAGAGAGACGACAGACGGACAGACAGCAGAGTCAGACAGACAGACAGACAGATAGAGACAGACAGACAGACAGACAAACACAGACAGACAAAGCCTCCTTCAACCCACTTACTTTCTACCCTTCTTCCCTTCCCTTCCTCTCACCTGTTTTCTGTCTGCTTCCTTCGTCCTTCCCGTGCACTACAGGCTCTTTTTTCTTCCTTCTCATGTCCTTCTTTTCCTCTTCTTCCTCTTTCTACATCTTTCCTTCCTACTCTATTTTCTCTCTTCTTAAACCTTCGCCTCCTCCATTATCTTGTTCTCCACCTTCTCCTTTTCCCTCCTGGGTTTTCCCCTTCTAACGTTCTTTCTTTCTTTCTTTCTTTCTTTCTTTCTCCTCCTCCTCCTCCTCTATCTCTACACACAGCTTTCCTTGTCCTCAGTCTTCTCCTCCACTTTCTTCTCCCCAGCCGCCCTCGTCCTTTTCCCCATTAACCTCTTCATTTTCGGGAAGTTTTTCTTTCGGGGAATATCAAAGAGAGCATAAGTGGTCAGTGGCAATGCAATGATTCGGGGATGATGGACCCGATGGGATGAAGTTCCGGGCATAGGACTGACACCAGGGAGAAATATGAAAGCTTGGAGTTTCCTAGGAAAGCTTAACAGTTCCATAAAACCTGCAGTCGCCGAAGTCCCAGTCGTCTAATCCGCCTCGACTGGGATGCTGAGTGGATGACCAAAAGTGGTTTCTCTATCGCTCACACATGGTAGGTATACTAATGCCTTTGTGCGGCTGGGCGAAGAACAAGACCCTCACAGGATTTTAAGTTTGAGGTTACAAGGGGGAGGGGGGGGTCGGGGTGGGGGATCGGGGGGGGGGGGGGGCTGCGGGTGAATAACGTTACCCTGAAGACAACAGGAAGAAGGTGAAGATTACAGTGATAATCCGGGAAGCAGTCAACTGGTGTATATTGGCCACGTGTTTTCTTGGAACTTGGCACAGAGAGAGAGAGAGAGAGAGAGAGAGAGAGAGAGAGAGAGAGAGAGAGAGAGAGAGAGAGAGAGAAGTCAAAAGTATATTTAAGATGTGCCTGTTTAAAATATTACATGGAGACCTTTACACAAAGAAGAAGAAGAAGAAGAAGAAAAGTAAGACGAAACGAAAAAATCTATAAGTTTCCTGATCCGGATAACGCCCTTTCCTTTTGGACTTCAATCTCCTTAGAAGTTGTTGATAAACATAATCCGTTGACTCAAAGACGCGTCAAATCGAAAATTCTTCCGGGGTGGCTTACGCAAGATATTCTTCAAACAGTGGATGCAAGAGACAATTTAAACAAAAGGGGTTTCTTTGTAGAACACAAAAAAAGAAACGCAATGCGGTTAAGTATATGATCAGGATATCTAAGCCCGTTTTCCTTCCAGATTTAATTCCAGACAGACGTAATGCAGCTTCTGTCTGATCTGCCATTCATGAGATCACTAATCCATGCTCTCCAAATAAGAGAATGTCCCACTCCAGCTGATGTATTAAATGATCATTTCTTTGATATTGAAACAAACTGATCATGAAAAATAACAAATCTTCGTTCTTTAATTTTAATTTTCTCGCAAGCTATTGTCGAAATAAAAAAGGTAAAAACGAAACTCTATTTCTTTTCTGTCTGTTCTTACGTAACATCCCTGAAGATAAACATTCCTGTGGCTTCGATGGCATTAGCCCCAAATTTTAAAGCTCTCTGCAAGTGGCTAAGCACAAATTGCTAGGAGTCATCATTTATCAAAATCTATTATGGAAGGAACATGTTCGAAGCCTTGTAAAACAGGTGTCTTTCAGCGTGTTCCGGTCGTCACAGATTAAACACTTTCTTGATGCCCATTTCAGACGGGTGTTTTACTTTTTTTTTTTTTTTTTTTTGTTTTACTTGGCGTCTTGGCTACTGCTCTAGAATTTGGGGTGATTGTGCTTCTTCTACTCAAAAGCCACTTTTGAGAAAACGTGCCATCAAACTGATTAACAACGGTCAAATATGCAGGTACATCTGTAATACATGTAAACAGCATGAATCCTGCTGCTTCATTAATATCGTAGATTTAAGACATCAATACCTGTGCATTTTTTTCCCGTATAATGCCTGTCCACAATACCTCAAGTCAATGTTTTGTTTCCAGCACCAACATCAGTTTGCCAGAGCTATTGGATTTATTCAAAATTAATGTGCCTTTAAAGGCAGTAACGAATGGAACAGTATTCGTGCATTATATCGTCAGATTCCGTCATTGTTAGATTTCAAGACTAAAATTAAAACATTCCTCCTCGACATGTGTATGACCTCGTGCAACGCACTAAAAGACTACCAATTGAACTCTCATAACGCTATGTGGCTATGAAAAAAAAAATGTGTTAAAAGTGACTGGTGACCCAGTAACAGAGGATAGAGACGTGTGGTTCTAGACACAACGTTAACGTGTAATGTACTGGGTAGATTCGCTCAAGTAATGTCCGCATGTATGTGCTTATGTGTGAGAATACAGGCTACCTAATATACTGTGCCTATTGTTTGCATTTATTGATTCTATATATTTGTGTTTTGAAGAGAGAGAGAGAGAGAGAGAGAGAGAGAGAGAGAGAGAGAGAGAGAGAAAGAGAAAGAGAGAGAGAGAGAGAGAGAGAGTGAGTGTGTGAGTGAGTGTGTGTGTGTGTGTGTGTGTGTGTGTGTGTGTGTGTGTGTGTGTGTGGACACGCGCGCACACACATGTCTGCAAATATGCCTTTGTGCACGTGCGTGCGTGCGTGTACGAGTGCGTGTGTGTGCATGTGTGTGCGTGTGTGTGTGTGTGTGTGTGTGGTGTGTGTGTGTGTGTGTGTGTGTGTGTGTGTCTGTCTGTCTGTCTGTCTGTCTCTCTCTCTCTCTCTCTCTCTCTCTCTCTCTCTCTCTCTCTCTCTCTCTCTCTCTCTCTCTCTCTCTCTGCAGGGCTGGATGGAAAAAAATATTTCTAATTTGCTTATACCATTATGCTGGTAAAATAAAATTTCATTCTCCCTTTCGTCATTAATCTCTCTCGTCTCTCTCTCTCTCTCTCTCTCTCTCTCTCTCTCTCTCTCTCTCTCTCTCTCTCTCTCTCTCTCTCTCTCTCTCTCTCTTCATTAGAATATGTTGTTAGTTGTGTTAAAAAAAATTATTATTGGATCGGTCATCGATTCATGTTGTAGCCTTGAATTTATTTTTTGTTAAACTTACTTTGTTTATTAGTCGACTTAATTAAACGGTCTTTAATGTGTATAATTCTTTACTTATTAAAGATTCGATCAGTCTTGTTTTCTGTCTGTCTGTCTGTCTGTCTCTGTCTCTGTCTGTCTGTCTGTCTGTCTGTCTGTCTGTCTGTCTCGGTCTGTCTGTCTGTCTGTCTCTCTCTCTCTCTCTCTCTCTCTCTCTCTCTCTCTCTCTCTCTCTCTCTCTCTCTCTCTCTCTCTCTCTCTCTCTCTCTCTCTCGTGTGACAATGCAGCGAATAATGCTGCCAAACGGATTTAGGGCAAACTTTGAAAGGAGTTACAGGCGAACATGTCTAGAATGAATGGATGGAAAGTTTCGAGTATGTGCCCAGGTTGACAAAAAAACACAATATGGGTACGGCCTACTGACATTCTCTTGTGCATCTTACCCTATTAGAAATCATGCTCCCTGAAATCATTTTTTTAAGATCCTAAGAAAAACTAAATATTCCCGGTCACGAGTTTATTATTTGGGAGTCTTTTTTTTTGTATTCACGATTGTCTCTCCTTTTTGTGACTTCGATAAGGCATCGGCTAAGCCTGTTCTATGAGTTCCCTCTGTTGGAATGCTTTTGTTGTTCTTTCATTTACTTATTATTTCTTAAACTGTAAACCACGCGAATTGTTTCCCCATAGCTTAGTGGCTTAGTAGTGAAGCATGTAACGAGCATTGATGCCTCTTTGGAGAAATCGAAGCTGAAAATTGTATTAGCTCTCCTCTTCCTCTCACTCTGCTAGTTCTCCTCCGTCTTCTCCTCCTCTTATTCCCTCCTCCTGCTCTCCTTCCTCTTGAACTTGGTTTCCTTTCTCTTCTTGTTTTCCTTTTTCTGCTTCTTTGTCATGTGTTTATTCTTCGTGATTAGAAAAATGCCTTTCAGGGCTCATGTATCTGCCCTTTCCCCTTTCCTACTCCTTCCTGATGAATCCCACTTGATCCCAGGAAAGGACAGAAGGAGGGGCCATGGAGGAACTGCTGCAGCCCACTCCAGTCTGAAGTGTGGGCACTCAAGACTCCTCTATGTCCACTGTCCACAGGAACAGTCGTCTGAGTTCGGGGACATGGGGGACAGAGGCATGGCGCCAGTCGACGAACACGTGACGATGTGGCAGGTCCAGGCCAACATTTCGGTTAAATGCGTTTCAAGACCGGGTCATTCTGAAACAGGAGTGGATGGGGGGGGGGGGGGGGGAAGGAAGTAGTAGGACAGGGATGAAATGACGAAGGGAGTGGAAGGCTGAGAGGGAGAGGGGGCGGGGGGGGGGGGGGGGGCGGATGAGAGTAGGGATGGAGATGTAGACAGGGTGAGATGGAGCAAAGCGGCTGTTTATGTAATGGGGACACTGCTTTGTTACACCTGATTCCACACAGACGCTGCGTCTGGCAATGATCTGCCTCCAGTCTTTGTACAAAGAAAAAAGAAAGAAAGAAAGAAAGAAAGAAAAGCGTCGGTTAGCGATTTCAGAGACTTCCCTGTAAAATACATGATATCGATTCTTTTAGGTTGATTTATATACAAACGTTTTGAACCCTTAAAGAACCCACACAATTCCAAAGAAAAAAATGAGCGCGCTCGGTCCAGTACGTATGGGTAAGTATAGGTGCTCTAAATCCATGTCCGAGCATAACTAAATTTTATCCTAAGGATCCCTTTGGGGCTTATGCAATAATATCTGTCATCCAAGCCAATTTTGGTGCCTGTATATGCATCCTGATCTCAGGAATGCCACTGCCCTATTGATCTCTATGGTACCCAAAGTACTTTCTCTTAATTTTTTTTCCCCATATCTTGTCCCACACAAATTCAGAACACATTCACTGTGTTTATTTGGTCTGAATGTCTTGAAATGGGGATTGGAGGTGGAAATGAGTTCGTGAGTAGCATCTTGACGTAAGTGAGTCAGTATAAAGCCCTGCCAATACACCTGACACTGTAATATTCCTCAACGACCCTGTCCGACACGGAACTTGTATTTCAAACAACTTATGTTCCATATTGATTTCTGTAACTCTTTACAATAATGCTAAGATCTTGTTGCAATCTTCTGTGGGGTCAAGGAATGGGCGGGGGGGGGGGGGGGGTCAAGATGAGAGAGGAGGGACACAGGTGACAAGGGGTGCAGGGGAGAGGGAAGGAACAGTAGTGGGGAATGGGATGGGGGGGGGGGGTCAAGATGAGAGAGGAGGGACACAGGTGACAAGGGGTGCAGGAGAGAGAAGGAACAGTAGTGGGTGTTCTCCATGACAGGATTTTCTTTATGTTCTTCCGTGGTGACAGGACACAAAGAGCCTGTGTGATCAGCAGGCTGACTGACTCTGGGAAGTTACATTTGGTTATGTGCTGGCGTGGAAGTGTAAATATATGGGGAACAAGCATATGTTGGACACAATGATGGAAGTTGAGTGGCCCAATTACTAGAACCCCCACGCACTCACCCAGCTAGTCCATCCCACCCAAAGATAAATACATAGACTACTAGCAGTGCCTCCTCTGGCGGGGGACGTCATGGCGACTTGCATTGCGGGCTCTCAAGTTGAACACGACCAGCCTGGTTGTTCCTTTGTGTGTAAGGAAACGGACAATGCGAGGCGTGAGAGAAACGCAAACGACAGCGGGTAAAGTGGAGGGGAGTATGGAATAGGAAGAAGATGACAGCGAAAAGAAAATTACTTTACTTGTAGCAAGGCTATGATAGAGAAAGGAGCAGATCTGCTGCAAGAGAGTCAGCCCACTTTCTGTCGAAATATCATTATCTTCTTTCTTCAGGACGTTGAAATAACGTACGGAAATTTACCGCTTTGAGGAAATCAGAAACTAACGTTTTATCCAGACCGTCATTCTTTTGGATAAACATTAGACAACATTAGTTATATATTGGCAGGCTGCACGTGAGAAGGAATTAGGGAAAATGGACAGAAGAGATGCGTAGCTGAGAGAATGGAAAAGATGGAGTAAACGGTTGTTGTTTACTTCTGTTGGTTTTAAATGCATTTCACTGTAAATGTTTCAGCGGTCCGAATCTCTCTTTCGAAAACTGATTTCAGTTCTGCTGAGTAGAATTTGAATGCTATGAATACTGTGAAATCCAATGAATTGCTGTATATTTTACTGACTGAATGCATGCCTACACTCTGTATTCAGAAACACCATAAATCGCTCATACGGAGGTAACAGCGCAAGCTCACTGTCTTTAGTTCCTCTGGTATCATAGAGATTTAATGGACAGGACACCAATTACTGCTGCGTCCTGGCACGCTAGTGGACCGTTCATCCAAGCCGACCTCCAACTGCCAAAAACGTTCAGCCTCAGTGCAGATCATCATCCGGCCCTAATCATGGTAGGATCGGGTTTACTGCTATTTCTAGTCTGGCATTCATGCTGGAAGGAGAAATATGAGCCACCTGGTGCATTGGGCAGGGATAGCGCTACGCCTGCGACAAGAAGACATTGGGATATTGAGAAACGTGGCGCAGTAAAGGCAATGTTTTTGCTGTCTTGTAAAGTAAGTAAACGGAACGCTCTCAAAGTTCAAATACTCTTAACCCAGATCTTTAGAGAGAGATTACCGTCCACTACCACCCCCCACCCCCTCCCGTCCCCTCCCACATCTTTCCACGCTCGTATTTCAACTGTTTAATCAATCAAATCCAAAAAGCATGTTAGGTAAACATCTTCCTGTATGGAACAACTTCGTAGGGATCTATTAAAGGAGAAAGAGAGGGAGGGGAGGGAGTCAGGGGGGAGGGAGGGAGAGAGAGAGGGGGGGGAGAGAGAGACAGAGACAGAGAGAGACAGAGAGGACAGAAAGATGTGGGACGTACAATTCCCTGGCGATATTCATATGTCCATTTACTGCCGGAAGGACAGACACGGTTTTGAAGCAATAAAAATTCGAGCTTTCAGTCCCTATAGACAGATAGACACTCGGAAAATTCGCAATTCATTCAGTCTTATTCAAAGACAATTTCCGAGCGTCTAAACTGAATGTCGTCGACAAACATCTGATAAGAGGGTGGACGGGTTTCAAGAATGTTAGAAAGAAAATGGGTGTGCATCACAAAGAGCACAGGTCCAAGCACAGAACCGTGTGACACCCCAATTTCGGGCTAGGCTGTAGAGACCTGACATTGTTGACAACGACGGAATGGGACCTGTCTGTAAGACAGGATTCAAACCATTAACTGGCGATTTCCGTGACACCATAACAGTGCAGAAGATGTGCCCCACAATAGAGCGGTCAATAGTATCAAATAGAGCAAGCGTGGTAATCTCTTCTTTCTTCAATTGTTGTAAAAGGGAAACAATAAAAAAACAACAAAGAACAGTGAAAAAATGTAGTCCAAAGAACTTTCTTAAGTTTAATATACGTTGATACGACGACGAGTCTGATGGCAAGAGCTTAGAACAGTCCCTTTTTTCTCTAAATACATGATTAAGTCGGCGTGTGTGGCAGCAACTTTACAGATTCACTCAACTTAGTAGATCGGTAAACCTCGAACGCGAACTTTGAGGAGAGAATAATTACATATGGTAACAAAACTCGACTACCAATAAATGTCAAAGACTTTTTAGCCAGAAGAAGTAACACTGGAACCATAACAAAAAGAACCTTTACCTTATTGTACCTGTTGCTGCTGTTTATTAGTTTGTTCTGTTGTTGTTGTTATTGTTGTTGTTGTTTTTGTTGTTGTTGTTGTTGTTGTTGTTGTTCTTCTTCTTCTTCTTCTTCTTCTTCTTCTTCTTCTTCCGTCGTCGTCGTCGTCGTCGTCGTCGTCGTCGTCCTCCTCCTCCTCCCTCCTCCTCCTCTCCTTCTTCTTCCTCCTTCTCCTCCTCATCTTCTTCTCCCTTCTTCTTCTTCTTCTTCTTCTCTTCTTCTCCTCCTCCTCCTCCTCCTCCTCCTCCTCCTCCCTCCTCCTCCTCTTTCTCGCTTTTCAACCTTCTTTTCTCCACCTCCTCTCCCTCTCTTCTTCTTCTTCTTCTTCTTCTTCTGTCCCACCTCTCACCTTCATCTCATCATGACCTTTTCTCCTTTGCATCCTTTGGCTTCCTCCACCCCCCCTCCTCTTCCTCTTCCTTTCCCTTCATTTCCAGAAACGTTTTCAAGGAAGCTTTAAGGTGGCATTGCCGGTTCGCCACACTGATCCCGGAAGGAGAGTAGGCAGGGGAGGCAGCAGCAGCAACGGCACTACAGACAGCAGCAGCAACGGCACTAACACCTCGCTGATAGAAACATTCAGACCCCCGGACAGCTTCAGTCCCTCTAGTTGACAGCGTCAGTTGTCGGCACAGAGGTCGGTGGCTGATTGACGAATGGTGTCTACACAGAAAGGGGAATGAGGTTATTTCACGGTTGGGAAAACAGCGGTAAATGCGGTGTACATGCATCTCGTTGTCTGCACAAGTGGGGTGGTACAAGGTGGAAATCCTTCTGGCAAATCGTTCCAGGAAAAACAATGAAACATCGAAACACTGGCACAGGCATTATCAGATTCGCTGAAACTGTTTCACTGACTGTGTACGGGCTATACAATTTGATCCAGGATTCCAATAACTATGAGGTTAAAAGGCACACACGAAAAGACCCATCTTGTATTTCTATATAACTTCACTGCTGTCTGTACGAACTTTTGACGTTTATGTAAACAATGAGCTTATTGTTCACCATGATTATGTGCATTTTAGGTAAACTGACTTGTATATTTCTGCGGATGTGAGTTATACATATTTATAGAAATAATTACTGGAGAAGTTCGTTTCGACGCTGTTTCAGATTTAATAAGCTTCGAAGTGGGCATTTAGCAACTTTATGTGGGATAGAGTATTTTTAGTTTTGTGTGTAAGTCATCCCTGACGAAAAACGCACAGAAATGCACAAGCAAGTAACTGAAGAATAAACAAAACAATTTATAAATGATCAATCTGGCTGCTTCAATGAATGAATGATAGAACAAACACTTGTGTCTATATGTGTGCGTGTGTGTATGCATGTACGTATGTATGCATGCCTATGTCTCTGTACGCATGTATGTATATATGTATTGTGTGTGTGTGTGTGTGTGTGTGTGTGTGTGTGTGTGTGTGTGTGTGTGTGTGTGTGTGTGTGTGTGTGTGTGTGTGTGTGTGTGTGTGTGAAGGTACGTACGTACGTATGTACGTATGATGTACGTATTTATGTATGTATGCATATATCTATGTACGTGTGTATGTATATATATATGCATGTATGTGTGAGTATATGCACACGTGCACATGCAAACGCATACGCACGCGCGTGCGTACACGCGCGCGCCCCACATACAGAGAGAGAGAGAGAGAGAGAGAGAGAGAGAGAGAGAGAGAGAGAGAGAGAGAGAGAGAGAGAGAGAGAGCATACAGGCATATACAGATGGTGAATCATCTTGGGATTTGCGGACTTTTGTGTAGTTATCACTTTTCTTATCTGCATTGCTTCTGCTACGAATCTAGCCAGGGATTTCGATACATTTTCATTATTATTAGAAATAACATTTGCGACCGATTTCTGATCAGGATCTCCCGTAAAGGAATTTCGGATATCACAAACTTTTGCGTTTTTCATCATAAGCAGAGCAATTGAAAAGTAGATGAACCTCACCATCTGTTCCATTTCCACACGACAGGCACACGTTGTTTACATCTTTTTCACTTTAAAATCATTGTTTCACAGTGTTTTTTAGACCGCTTACGTTTGGTCTGAACCTGAAAAAGACTAACCGTGTGCCATTTCTCCGGTGCAAATGATGAATATTTTTTTCTGCTTGAAAAATATTTTAAAAGATTAAAAGCACCTACACTTATCATTAAATTCATCAAATAATAAGAAGTGCGCGTACCATTGATCTATAGCTACGGAGTTGTAAATCACTGAAGTTCTGTTCACTGTCCTGACAGTCTGCCAAAATAGTTAGGAATCATCTAATGACTGCTTTGGTTTATTCAGCCTTGATCATATTCTGTTTCATTTTGGTTTAACATACACTTGTATTCCTTTATTTCTTAACGTACACTCTTTTTTGTCGGCATGCTTGCTCAAACTTTGGGCCATACTCTCTCTCTCTCTCTCTCTCTCTCTCTCTCTCTCGATGGAATGTGATCATATGACCCCCACACTGGCAGCGTCACTGCACCCTAGCGACGTCTCTTTTGTTAGTTCTATGGTATTCATCCTCGTTCTGTTGGTGTTAGGCATTCTGCCTTTGTCCGTGTGTCGAGTGTTGTCTAGTCTATCTACCAGTCTGTTTGATGACGTTCATTTGAGTGTAAGATAATCGTCAGCTTGTCTGCAGGTCAGGGTTGATGGCCGACGTCCGTGTGCATGGCAATTCTCGGGCTGTCTGCCAGACTGCTTGATTACGATTGCTCGTCGTGTAAGCTCATTGTCTGTCTGTCTACCAGCCTATTTGACAACGTTTGTTCTAGTGAAAGGTAGTTGTTTGTCTCTTTACCAGCAATTTGGCAACGTTTGTTCGTGCGTAAGGTAATTGTTTGTCTCTTTACCAGCAAAATTCACAACATTTGTTCCTTGCGTACGGTAATTGTCTTTTTGCCAGCAAATTCACATTTGGTCGTGCATAAAGTAATTGTTTGTCTCTTTACCAGCAAATTCACAACATGTGTTCATGCGTAAGTGTGTCTTGCAGTCTGTGTGATGGCATCTATTCATGTGTAAGACGAGTGTGTAATCGTCAGCTGGTCTGCCAGATTATTGATAACGTGTGTTTGTATGTAAGGCAGTCGTCAGTGTGTTCTCCAAATGCTGGCTTCAGATTATTTAGATAGAAATAGAGAAGAGACCTAGATGGATTCATAATTAGATATATAGGTGGACAAACACACAGAATATTGATAGACAAACAGACAGACACACGACAGATAGATTGGTAGGTAGGTAGGTAAGTGGGTGGGTGGGTAAGTAGGAAGATAGATGGATAGATAGATAGATATATAGATAGATAAATAGATAGAGAGATAGAAGATAGATAGATAGATAGATAGAGAGATAGATAGAGAGAGAGAGAGATATAGAGAGAGACAGAAAAGTAAGACAGACAGAGAGAGAGACAGAGACAGAGAGAGAGAGAGAGAGACAGACAGACAGACAGACAGACAGATAGACAGACAGAGACAGAGAACTAAGCCAGCTTAGTGGGGGGGGCGACACTCGGACACGTGAAGATGTGAAATGTGAAAATGCAATAGGATTTCTATAATTAAAAATAATTAGCTCTGTTGGTTTAATTCTGTTCATTAGACAAACCTTCACTGATATACTAGGCGTGATATGCATGGCTACGTATGTTTTAGATGTGGTGGTGAATTATTCTAGTATGTTCTACCAGTGCACATGAGGCTAATTATTCATAAGTCTGGTCGTGGTATTTTACAGTCCGTTTGTGTGAATGCCTGTTAATGTCAATTGGGAAACGGTTAAAATGGGGTTACTATCTCAGTATGAATTTATTATTCATAGTAGGATTATCTTAGTGGTGAGATTAAAATGACAAAATATCAACTCTTCTGTAATCATCATTGTTAGCGAAGTTGAATTCAGAATAACGAATTAAATGGCACTATTTATAATCTGAAGAGAGATTTTAAAACAGTCACCTTTGCTATCCACTAAAACGGAGGAATCGTTCATGAATGAAGTTTGTTCAGAATATGCAAGCATTTCATTGTTAATTTTGCGTTCAGATCTCGATTTAATTCGTTGCGAGCAAAATTTTAAAAAAAACATGTCTCGAACGTTGGGCCATATTCTCTCTCTCTCTCTCTCTCTCTCTCTCTCTCTCTCTCTCTCTCTCTCTCTCTCTCTCTCTCTCTCTTCTTCTTCTTCTTCTTCTTCTTCTTCTTCTTCTTCTTCTTGCTTTTTGTTTTGTTGTTGTTCCTGTCCTCCTCCTCCTCCTCCTCCTCCTCCTCCTCCTCCTCCTCCTCCTCCTCCTCTTCTTCTTCTTCTGCTGCTGCTGCTGCTGCTGCTGCTGCCTTCCTCCTGCTCCTCCTCCTCCTGTCTGTCCGTCTGCATGTCTGTCTGCCTGCCTGTCTGTCTATCTCTATGTCTGTCTCTCTGTCTCTGCCCCTCCCCCCATCTCTCTCTCTCTGTCTGTCTGTGTCTGTCTGTCTCTCTCTCATTACTCTCTCTCTCTCTCCCTCCCTCTCTCTCTCTCTCTCTCTCTCTCTCTCTCTCTCTCTCTCTCTCTCTCTCTCTCTCTCTCTCTCTCTCTCATTTGACAATCTATCGAACGGATTTAGTGCAAGCTTTGAAAGGTTGAAAGGCGAAACGTGTCTAGAATGAAATGAAGGAATCGAAAGTTTTAGAGTCTGTCCATGGGCAGATGAAAACGACAATACATGGTTTGTTGACATTCCATTGTGTATCTTACCCTATTAGCCATCATGCTCCTTGATGTTGTCTTTTGGATCCCGGGAAAAAGTTGATATTCCTGTTTAGGAGTTTTTATCTTTGAGATTTTGCTTCTTTGCTTCCAGGTATTGTCACTCCTTTTCTTACAGTAAACAAGACGTCTGCAAAGGCTATGATATGAGCTCCCTCCTTCCAAAAGCTTTCATCATTCATTTTTGTTTACTTATTTGTTTACTTAGCTGCGTCTGCAAAGGCTATGATATGAGCTCCCTCCTTCCAAAAGCTTTCATCATTCTTTTGTTTACTTATTTGTTTACTTAGCTGTAAACCCCTGTAAATTGTGACCCCATAGCTTAGCAGATGTCGTAGAGCGTATGAGGAGTAAAGCGGATGCGTTGATGCCTCCTGGAAGTTACCGAAGATGGAAATCGGTTTTGCGTATTTTCTAAACTTTGTAAATTCTCCTCCTCCTCCTGCACCTCCTGCACCTTCCTTCTCCTTCATTTCTCTTCCTCTTCCTCCCTCTTCCTTTTCTTTTCTCCCCTCTTCCTCCTCTTCCTCCTTCTCCTTCGCCTTCAACTCGGTTCCGTTCTTTTTTTTCCTCCCCTTTTTTTTTAAAGCTTCCTTCGCCATGCTGTGGGAATGCATTTTTAGGAATTCATGTATCCTTATCCCCCCTCTCCCTTCATAGTCACGCCCGAGGAATCCCACTTGATCCCAGGAAAGGACAGACGAAGGGGCCGGGGAGGAACTGCAGCCCACTCCAGTCTGAAGTGTGGACACTCAAGACTCCTCTATGTCCACTGTCCACAGGAAACAGTCGTCTGAGTTCGGGGACATGGGGGACAGAAGCATGGCGCCAGTCGACGAACACGTGACGATGTGGCAGGCTCATGCCAACAGTTCGGTAAATGAGTCCATGACCGGAGCATTCTGAAACAGGAGTGGAAGTAGAAAAGGATGTGGGGCATAGAAGAAATGTGAGGGGGAGGGAATATATAAAAATGAGGGGGGGGGACAAGGGCGGCAATGAGGGGTGGGGATAGAGTAGTAAGCAAGGTGGAATAGAGGAAAAAACAGCAAAATGGAGACACTTGCTTTCTTACAACTAACTCCATGCAAATGTCGCCACTGATAATGAATCTGCATCCAATCCTTTTGTTGATTAGCAATCTCAAATACTTCATTGTAAAATGAAGGATCTTTCTTCTTTCACGTCACCTTATCTATTAAGCTTTTTCACACAATCCATTTTTTCAATGGGAAAACTGGTGTATTCGCTTCAGTATGATAGGGTAAGTTTAGGTACTTTAAACCTATGCCCGAACATAACAATTTCTATCGACAGGATTTAAGCTATAATCTTTTCCAATTTGGTGCCCGCATATACGTCCTGATTTCATAAATGCCAGTGCCCCATTCGTTTCTGTGGTGGTATACAGTGTACTTTCTCTTAATTCTATCTCTATTTTGTCCCACAAAAGATCAGTACACATTCACTTTATTTATTTGATTTGAGTGCCTTGGAATGAAGGTTGGAGATGGGGGGAGTTCGGAAGTAGTATATATATGGGTTAAGAGTCGTCTAGAAATTTAAGCCCCACCACTACATGTTACAGTACAATAGTCTTCAACGGCTCTGCTTTATACAGGAATTTGTGTTTCAAAGAATTGTATTCCATAGGTATTTCTGTGACTCTGCAGAATGATGTTTGAGTCCTGCACCAATCTTCCTGGGGTGGTCAGTGTGTGTGTGTGTGTGTGTGTGTGTGTGTGTGTGTGTGTGTGTGTGTGTGTGTGTGTGTGTGTGTGTGTGTGTGTGTGTGTGGGGGGGGGGCAATATATAGTAGGAGAAAAGCAGTTGGCAAAGAGTACGGGGAGAGAGAAGAAGGCTTGTCATTCTTCGTGGTGACAGTACCCAAAGAGCCCCTGTGATCAGCGGGGTCTCCATAACTGAAACTGGAAACTACATGTGTTTATATGTTGGTGTGGATGCTTAAATGTAAGGAGCGCAAGTATGCACTGGACAGAACGGTGAACGTTGAGTCTCTGACTACTAGGAAGAAAAGAAAGAATAAAGACTACTAGCAATAGTGCAGTATCTCCCCTGGTGGGATGCTTTACGTTAAGCTGATACTGCTCACTCACCATGCACTGCTCACACTCAGGTTA
>JADBJO010003840.1:170000-175000 GCA_016801955.1 Conus betulinus
TTTGCCATTGAGCATCACATACTGAGTCCTATCTTTCAAGTATGATTCGAATAATGAGATTGTCGGGGTATGATTCAAGTAGACAGATAGTTTCTTTAGAAGACTGGAATGATCAACAAGATCAAACGCCTTTCTGAAGTCAAGAAAGACAACCCCTGTCATTTGTGCTTGGTTCATATTTGAAAGCCATGAGTCACACATTCGTGTGATAATGCTGTGTGGCAGGAGTGATTAGATCAGAATCCAGATTGGAGTGGGTGAAACAGTTTGTTTTCCTTCATGAACTGAGAGAGAGAGAGAGAGAGAGAGAGAGAGAGAGAGAGAGAGAGAGAGAGAGAGAGAGAGAGAGAGAGAGAGAGAGCAACTCTCAACTGTTTTTACTGTACAAGGGTACATCTTTGATAAAGGGAAGAAAATCAGTTAGAATCAAACAAGAGTAACACATGCATAACTAAACACACAGCACTGTCAATTCACATGCATGACCTACCTTCAATTAGCCTTAATGTATACAGTATTTTATTCATACAATGAAATATCATCCGTAACTGAACGTGCTTTCAGGGCGTAAGATATGTACATATCCAAAAACTTAGTTGAAAAACATTTTCACTTTGCAAGGCACATATTAAACTTTTTGTCGTTTACATTCCACAATATTTCGAAAGATACTTTTGTCGCGGTCTAGTTTATTTGGAACATTCATAAAGAAAGTGGAATTCATTGTTTATTTTATTACAAAATGGACATTTCTTAGACTTGTTAAATCTGTTGTTGCCATTTTATTCACATATTACCGGCCGGGAGAGAGAGAGAGAGAGAGAGAGAGAGAGAGAGAGAGAGAGAGAGAGAGACAGAGAGACAGAGAGAGAGAGAGACAGAGAGAGACAGAGAGAGAGGCAAAACGAGCAATATAAATAAACATTTTCCAAGATTTCGAGAGAGCGGATGCTCTTTTTCAAGGACAACAGCTTGAAAAGTTCATGTCAACATGGGGTGACATCAATGGGTCGATGCTAAAAGAAAACTCTGTCCGGACAGAGATGTGATCACCAACTGATGCAACGTGTAAAACATCATCGTGTTGTGATTATTTCTCATCATTGCAGTTGTACCAGAGGGAATAACTGAGTAGTTATCAAGCGCAAGGGAACTCAGCACGTGTAAGTGATGATCAGTCATGTGTGTTCAGGATGCGTTGTTTGTAACTTACGAATCCAGAATTTTTCTCCGAGATCCCTATGAATGTTACTGTCTACGGGCTGTTTTTAAACCTTCTACAACGCATGTCTTGAAGTGAGTGGCTGTTCATGTTGGAACGACGTTTGACCTGGATGACTGTACTGTTCTGGATGTGTGACCTATGTAAGTAGAAGCGTTGTTGTTTGAGCGAAAAGCGTGTGTTCACCTACGTACTACGCCTCCCTGCACAATAGAGCAGGTACACGATGTTCTTGTACTGCAGGACATCTCGTGGCGAATAGTGAATGCCTCGCCACCAACGTTACAGGTGAACTAACCTGCCTCCACCACATGCTCTCTCTCTCTCTCTCTCTCTCTCTCTCACACTCTACACACACACACACACACACACACACACACACACACACACACACATGTGCGAGCGCGCGCACACACGCAGATATATATATATATATATATATATATATATATATATATATATATATATGTGTATGTGTGTGTGTGTGTGTGTGTGTGTGTGTGTGTGTGTGTGTGTTTCCCTCGTACTTGCTGTTGTTACTGCTGCTGCTGCTGCTGCTGCTGCTGCCTTTTTGTTATTGTTGTTTTTGTGTGTCTTCTTCTTCTTTCATTTTTCTTCTTCTTTGCTGTTGTCGTCATCGTGGTCCTCCTTCTCCTCTTCTTTCTCATCCTCTTCCTCCCCCTCCCCCTCCTTGTATTCTTCCTCCTCCTACTTTTTCTCCTCGTCTTTCTCCTCGACTTTCCTCCTCTTCTATTCCTTCTCTTCCTCTGCCTCCTCCTCCTCCTCCTCCTCCTCCTCCTCCTCCTCCTATTCCCCATCATCATCATCATTATCTTCTTCCTCTTCTTCTTCTTCTTCTTCTTCTTCTTCTTCTTCTTCTTCTTCTTGTCCTCCTCCTCCTCCTCCTTCGCCTGCACCTCCTTCTCCTCCATCTCCATTTTCTTCTATTTTTTTGTTTCTTTGCACACCCCTCTCCGACTTCTTCTCCTCGTTCATTGCCCTCGTCATCGCCTTCTACTTCTTTCCTTTGCATCCTTCTACATCCACCTCTTCCTCCCCCTCTCTTCCGCTTCCCTTTCCCTCCATTTCCAGAAACGTTTTCAAGGAAGCTTTCACATGGCATTGCCGGTTCGCCACACTGATCCGGAAGGAGAGTAGGCAGGGGAGGCAGCAGCAACGGCACTACAGACAGCAGCAACGGCACTAACACCTCGCTGATAGAAACATTCAGACCCCCGGAGAGCTTCAGTCCCTCTAGTTGACAGCGTCAGTTGTCGGCACAGAGGTCGTTGCTGATTGACGAATGGTGTCTACACAGAAAGTGGAATGAAGTCATTTTACGGTGGGGAAAACAGCGGCAAACGTGGTGTACGTGCATCTTGCTGTCGGCAAAAATGGGGTGGTACAAGGTGGAAATCCTTCTCTGGCAAAAACGTTCCAGGAATCTATGATACATCCAACATTGACATGGGCATTATCAGATTGGCTGAAACTGTTTTCCTTGATGGTGTACAGGCTATAAAATGTCATCAAGGATTCCAGTAACTATGAGATTAAAAGCTAGCATAAAAAGAATGTTTATGTGTAACTTCACTGCTCTCTGCACAAACTTTAGACATTTGAACAACACATGAAGATACTGTCACCTTTACTATGCTTTTGAGGTAAACAGATCTGTACTGTTTCTGCGGATGTGTGCTATAGACGATAACATATACATCTTAAATAAATGTTAGCGAACCGCCCAGAGAAACGTGGACAAACGAGTCACAAGACAAATCACGACGCGTTTCGACCTCTTAGGTCTTCTTCAGGCAAGATACAAACAAATAGGACAACGAAAACTCACTTAGTTTTGATCGCTTTAGAGTTCAGCGCAAGGAGGCGCAAAGTTATTGGAATCCTTGATAACATATAGTTACTATTGTTAAAGAAGTTGGCATTAACACTATGTCAGAAACAAGTGTCTGAGAGGGTATTCTACAGACTTGATTTAGGACAGAATGTTTTCAGTTCTATGCATGTGTCACCCTACAAAACAAGAACAAAAACAAATATGTAAGTAACAACAAACAAAATGATTTATGAATAATGTAACTGACTGGTTCAATAAGGAACCATTAAAAGAACGCTTCTATCTATGTGAGAGCATGAATATATGCACGCACACACACACACACACACACACACACACACACACACACACACACACACACACACACACACACACACACACACACACACACACACACACACACACACACACACACACCCACACACCGAGACTTGCACACTCACGTCTGTGGACTGTCTAATTAACACACCTGCATCACCCCACTGATGACACACACACCAGCACACATGTCTACATTATATGCTGGGGGTCCCTGTAAGATTAAAAATCTTATTTCAGTAACCATGTGTTTGATCATTTGTGGCTGTTATTGGAAAGGCCCATTAAGCGTTTGCCTCAATCTCTAGAAGTCTTTGCACTGTTGGCCTTGAGATTATTCTAATGTTTTTTTTGGTTGGTGATGTTTTTTTGCTCTTCCCTTAAGTCTGGATGTGCGGCCACTGTCTGTCTTGATGTTCAGATCTGAAAGATGGTCTATGGTATAGTGGCTTTGCTCTTGTGTCTTGAGTGATTCAGATCGGCCAAGCTTAATCCAGTTCTTGTCATTGCCTTGCCGGCCACTTTGTCTGCCCTCGCGTTCCCTTTAACTCCTTCATGCCCAGGGCAGTACATTATTATGAGTCTCTCCACCAGAAGGTTGCTGACTACTTCATGCCAAGCAGAGATTCCCATTTCACTCTAGACGTTTTGAAGTAGGTTCATGAAGTCAGTCAATATTATGGCTAGCTGAATTTTAAACTGGCCTGTGAATAAAAGTCGGTGGAGTGCTTGTGTAACAGCTTCTACCTCCATTGTGTGGACTTGAAGTTGTTACATTGTGCGCGCTGTTGTCTTCCTGAATAGCTCAGCCATTTTGTTTCACTGTCTATCCCCAGCCTGTAATACCTTTGGTGCCAGAACAGTCAGTGTATACAACAATATCATCTTTTGTGCATCTGAGTTTCTGCGTTGGTTTTGCCTTCTGGCCATTCTCTCAGCAGTGTCTGCCAATTCTGTAGCGGTGGCAATGTGGCAGAGGTGTTTGAAGTGTTCTGGATACTTTTACCATTCCCTTTCCTTTCTTTGAGTTCTGCTAACTGGTAAACAAGCTGTATATTTTCTTCTGCCTGTCCCATCATGATTTTCCACGTTCAAGCCGAGTGCCTTTTTGTTTCCTTGCCCCACCCTATTAAGCGGGGTTTGGGGATGTTCATGTGCTCTCTCAAATATGTCATCACCTGTTCTAGCTTGTGTCTTGCCTGCATTGAAGGAAGGTTAACCAGGTATCACATAGTTTCAACTGATGTATCCTTCTTGGTTCCCAGGATCAATCTCATTGCTTCATTTTGAATTCTTTCTAATTTAAGTAGATTGCTGTCTGACAGTGCTGTAAGCCCTAATCCATAATCAATCACACTGAGTACTAGTGCGAGATACAGTCGGTAGAGATAGTGTTGTTCAATGCCTTTTGCTGTCATTGCCTTCACATGGTAGATAGATCTATTTTGCATTTAAGAACAATATTCTCAACACGTTTTCTAAATGTTAGCGTTCTGTCAAAGCCTACACCGAAAGAGCGTAGTTGTCAGTGTGATTCAGTTGGTATTCCATTGAAGGAAACTGGTGAGGGTACTTGTCCTGATGTCTTGTAGGGCTGATGGACGA
>JADBJO010003840.1:180000-190000 GCA_016801955.1 Conus betulinus
CCAATTGAACACTCCAATCAGAAAGCTAAAATGCCAAAACATGGGGTGTTAAGCCATGTGCCTGTAAATGCAGACAATCGTTATTATCATCGATTTGTTCAGATCTCCATGTCTTGTGTTTGATGTGACATGTGTTTTTACCAAATGCCGTGTGCACAAATGATCTTTACCTGCAAAATGCTGAAAAGGAAACACTGTTTCAGTGGAAAGACAGGCGTCATCTTCTGCTTTTTTTGTGCGGATTAGGTCTATCATACAACTGAACATGAGCCTTGAGCAGGTACTGAAATTATCACGCTACAGAAGATGAATCTGACGGTGACGGTGTCCTTCATGTATTTGGGTTCACCTACTAAAAGAAAAGCTACAGTGTCCTTAATGTATTTTGCTGCACTCCTAAAAGAAAAGTTACAGTGTCCTTAATGTATTTTGCTTCACTCCTAAAAGAAAAGTTACAGTGTCCTTAATGTATTTTGCTTTGCTCCTTAAAGAAACAGTTACAGTGTCCTTAATGTATTTTGCACTCCTAAAAGAACAGTCACAGTGTCCTTAATGTATATTGCTTCACTCCTAAGAGAACAGTGACAGTGTTGCAATGTATACTGCTTCTCTCTTAAAAGAAGAGTAACAGCGTCCTCAAAGTATTTTGGTTTCACTCCTCCTAAAAAGAAAAATTACAGTGTCCTCAATGTATTTTGGTTCACTCCTAAAAGACAAAAATATAGTGTCCTTAATGTAGTTTGCTTCATTCTTAAGAGAAGTTGTAGTGTCCTTGATATATTGTGGTTCACTCCCATAAGGAAAGGTGCAGCCTTAAGGTATTTTGTTTCACTGCCACAAGTAAAGTAACTGTTACAGTGTCCTTAACGTATCTGGTTTACTCTCAAAAGAAAATTAAATGTCATTAATGTATTTGGCTTCACTCCCTAAGAGAAAAGTTACAGTGTCCTTAATGTGTTTTGGTTCACTCCTTAAAAGAAGGTACATGTGTCTTACTATATTTTGTTTCACTCCTGAACTTTATAAACTCAACAGACCTCTCTGTATGAAATGTGAGCATTGGGGTTAGCACGTCTTCATTTCACAGTGGCACCATTCTTTCTCTCTCCTTTTTTTTCCACCAAAGCGTAGTTGTTTTTTTCCTAACCAAGGATAACTATCGTGTAGCCGTAAAAATATTGATTACAATTATAACAACAACCATGATGATAATAATAAAAAGAGTCCTCAGAAGAGAAGCCCCCTTCAAGCGAGTGTTTCGGCCCTTATCTCCTGACACTCTAGGGGGGTTGGGCCACACCCGGTTCATGACTCCGGATGTCCCTCTGCTGCCTGCCCCTTTTTTTTTTTTTTTCCCCCATCTTGGGATGAGCCATGACTGGGATTCGAACCCATGCCCTTCTGGACATGCTCATTTCCACTTAATGACTCGCGCACTAACCACTGAGCCACAGGGACACCTGATATTTTGTAGGAAAGTTAAGCCTTATGAAGTTCACTTTTGTTCCTCCTTGACCAGATCCAACTTGAACACCTCTCTGCCGCTTCTGCCATTGCTTTCAGGGCTCTGGTTTTTTTCCATCCCTGCAACTGAGAGCTGTTTCATGAGGCTGTATGCAGACGTTCCCACAAACCCCTAGCTCCAATTTCTGCAGTGAGGACTTTGACCTGATAGCCTTCTCTCCTCAGGCTGTTTGCCAGATCAGCATACTTTTCAGTCTTGTAGATTGGAGCTGCCTCCATTCTGTTCTCATATGGCACCGTGAGCTCGATCATGATCAGCTGCTTGGTTGACTGAGAGTGTAATACTATGTCTGGTCTCATGCCACTCTTGCTGATAATCTCTGGGTGACTATTCAACTATAATAATAATAATAATAATAATAATAATAAAAAATAATAATAAGACGAAGCAGAAGAAGAGGGAGAAGAAGAGGTTTTATCTATGAATAGCCCGTAGTGCTCCAAAAGTTCATAGCACTCGTGTGAGCACACTCACGCACGCACGCACGCACGCGCACCCCCCCCCCCCCCCCCCCCCCCCCCCCCCCCCCCCCCCCCACACACACACACACACACACACACTCTCATGCACGCAAGCACTGCACAATCATAGGGAGAAAAGGGAGGAAGCATATCAGTCAAGGAAAAGCATAGGCTTGCGAGATGACTTCAAAGAGGAGACAGAACGATGGTTCGGGGAGAACAAGCGGAGTAGTTCCGAGCAGAGGAGCTTGGGAGGGGAAAGAACCCTCTCCGAAGGTCTTTGTATGAAAAGAGGGATCTAAAGGAAATACGTATTAACAGAAGAACGCCGTGGGCTCTTTTATACACGCATTAACTGACAAGCCTCACGCAGAACGTCGGTTTATTGATCCGAAAAACCGCACTGCCGACAGCCTTCCTGGACTGTGAAGAAAGAGTTTCTTCTGCAACTAAGGGGGTGAGAACTGTGGCAGAACAGATTTCAGATCCGAGGTTCAGCATCCCTTAATGACCTGCAGCCGCTTGCCGGGTTCAATCCTCGTAGTGATATCAGCAAAGAAATGTACTGGGTTTCCTGTGAAGTGTATAGCACGTGATCGGAACGGTCTAAATCATAAATAGACACTTCATTTTACTTGGTCATTGTCTTCAGGTGTTCGGTATGAACAAACGAAGCCTTTTTATGTCTTTTTTTTTCTGTTCTTCATTCTTCCTTTGGGTTTCCTTGCAGAAGGGACCCACCTCAGCGAGACGCCAATAGACGCTAGGGCTGTTCCTGATGTTTGCAGTGAACATGCTGAGCGAGGAAAGGTCAAAGCAGGTGGCAGGCTAGCGAGGAGGTGATGGCGGGCAAGAAACAATTCGAAGCCCAGAAGGGAGCGGAAGGACATCAAATCAGACTGAAAGGACCGCGGAAGCTTGGGCGGAGCTAAGCGAAGCACTAGAGAAGCTGTACGCGAACCAGCTGCCATGGCGAAGTGGTTAGCGTCGCGACGGACTCCCGGCTGGGAGGTCGTGGGTTCGAATCCCATCAGAGTGTTGTGGGTTTTTTTCTGCCCCGACCGGCTCCTACCCAGAGTTGAGGTTGCTGCGGACTCAGTCGGGAAGACTGGGACCACACAGTCGAGTTTCATCCACTAAATGGATGCGTTTTCTGAGAGTGTTGCTCAAATTTCCTGACCAACACTGCAGGTACCTGTATCTCTCGGGCCTGGTTGACGCCGGGATATATTATGAAAGGAAGCGTAGAGTACAGCCCTGTCATGTAGTCTCAGACCGAAATGGAAATCCGTAGCATCATCTTAATCATCCTCATTCTCATCGATCAGCATAAAAAAAAAGTCTCTCAATTCTGTGGCCCTTCATGCCCTGCTCTCATGGTGACCTCAATTTCGATGTCCTCTCCTCGTCTGTGGTCTTGTGGGTTTGGTTTGGTTCCGTCGGGATCGGCGAGTCTATGGGGGCTGTCGTTGGATGGACATGGTTGCGCCCTCTGTAGGGAGAGCTCACTCACGCCGGCTCCACGACTAAGCAATTATTGTCGTCAGTAGGGGGCTTAGGAGGTGGTGTCCTGCGTATGTTAGATCAGAACAGGCGCCACTGAACACCACCGAAGTGACTCGGCAGCAGTGCAGTGCCTGCTCTGGTGGGTTGCCTCTTGACGACTTGACATTGACTGCTCCCTGTGGATTGCCGGTGCCGGGGCTGCGGCGGCGGGGCCGACCGGGCTGTGGCTGTGGACGGGATGTCGGAATGAGCGGCGGCGTGGGTGCACTGCCTCTGAGGTGGCATAGAGGTTTGGACAGAAAAAAAAAAAAAGCTGTACGGCAGGAAGTGAAGGAGGGGGGGAAAAAGCGAGGCATATCACGATTCCCAGAAACCTGTCCGTAGAAGCACGTAGCCAAGAAACTCCATTTGTCAGAACACGCTTTGCATGGTTCCGTTTTCACTTCAGTTGAAGTTGAATGGCTGAAGTCGGTTAAAAGAACAACAATCACTTGGACAAGCCCTATTGCGCCTAGACAGAAAGCTTGACACAATCAAACATTCTCTCTCTCTCTCTCTCTCTCTCTCTCTCTCTCTCTCTCTCTCTCTCTCTCTCTCTCTCTCTCTCTCTCTGTGTGTGTGTGTGTGTGTGTGTGTGTGTGTGTGTGTGGTGTGTGTCCTCTCTCTCTCTTCTCTCTCTCTCTCTCTCTCTCTCTCTCTCTCTCTCTCTCTCTCTCTCTCTCACTCTCTCTCTCGGCGCGCGCGCGCCTCACGGCCATATTTGGGGTCTCTTTCAAGCTCTCTCTCTCCTCTCTCTCTCTCTCTCTCTCTCTCTCTCTCTCTCTCTCTCGCTCTCTCTCTCTCAACGGCTCTCTATTTGGGGTCGAGCGCTCCTCCCAACGGCCATATTTGGGGTCTGACGACTTTCAAGCACTACCAGTCATCATCTCTCTCTCTCTCTCTCTCTCTCTCTCTCTCTCTCTCTCTCTCTCTCTCTCTCTCTCTCTCTCTCTCTCTCTCTCTCTCGGCGCGCGCGCGCCTCCCAACGGCCATATTTGGGGTCTGACGACTTTCAAGCACTACCAGTCATCTCTCTCTCTCTCTCTCTCTCTCTCTCTCTCTCTCTCTCTCTCTTTCACACACACACACACACACACACACACACACACACACACACACACACACACACACGTCTGAGTATTTTTAGAGTCCAATGCCGTTGTTGTTCCGGGTTTCGCATAATGTCTCTTATCAATGGCCATGTTAGGAATCTAAAGGACTTGTAATCATTAAATCACTTCTCTCTCAATGGAGAAGGTACGGGTGTCAAATTGCTTGTCGGCACTAAATCATCTCACGCGCAATGGCCATGTTCGGGGTCTGACGACTTCAAACACCAAAACACTCTCATTAATCATCTCTCTCTCTCTCTCTCTCTCTCTCTCTCTCTCTCTCTCTCTCTCTCTCTCTCTCTCTCTCATCTGGCCACAACAGGGAAACACGGATTTAAAAAAAAAAAAAAATGGCATGACACTTTAAGGTTTGAGTGATTTCCTCTGTTGGGTGGAGGGATCTAATCGTTTGACACACTGTGTTCATCAAAATGACAGTCGGCGGAAAAAAAAAAAGTGATTTGAGATTGGGGAGGGAAGGGAGGGCTGGAGGATGGAAAGGGAGAAGCACGGGGGGGGGGGGGGAAGGGGGGGGGGGGGGTGGTGTCAGGCAGAGAGAGAGAGAGAGAGAGAGTAGTTTTAAACAACAACAGTACTGGCTTTTGTCAGCCTGCTTTGCCGTATTTGCTGTTACTACTCTGCTAAACAAGCACTAAACGCGTAGTGTGCGTGTGTACACACGCAACAAAAGAACGGTTATGTATTCTTATGGTAACGCATGCACACACAGACACCTTCACAGTAAAAACACAAAGACGACCACAGGATGAAAACAATGCAGAGGTTTTTGAAGCCATTTTAAGTGCAAATCCAAAATTAAGGAGGAAAGAGTAATGAAATGCAAAGGGTTTAATCAATCGCAAAAAGCATTTTTGAATAGTTCAAATTGGGACAGCACGCTGTAAAAAGTTGAAATGAAAATAAAATAGTAGAAACGAAAAGTTATCAGCGTACTCCCTCTGTCTTATCAGAGAGAGAGAGAGAGAGAGAGAGAGGAGAGAGGAGAGAGAGAGAGAGAGAGAGAGAGAGAGAGATTCAGATTCAGATATTTATTCGTTTCTAGGCTTTGGTCACGTATATAGAGGTACACGAATACAATATGAAATAACAACAGAAAAGAAAATTACAGAGTAAACCAGAAGGTAAGTTCTTGTTTCTTTTATCATTTAACTGCTTCTCGTAGTTTAACGCATCATCAAAAACAAGAAGAAGAATGCTCTATATTTAGAACGAATAAACATTCCACGACGGTTCTGGGAGTTCTCATCAGAGTGAGTCTCATTTTTGTGACTTTTCACACAAGGTAGAAATGACATGAATGCAATTGAATGTGTGTGTGTGTGTGTGTGTGTGTGTGTGTGTGTGTGTGTGTGTGTGTGTGTGTGTGTGTGTGTGTGTGTGTGTGTGTGCGGGTGTGTGTGTGTGTGTGTGTGTGTGTGTGTGTGTGTGTGTGTGTGTGTGTGTGTGTGTGTGTGTGTGTATGTGTGTTGTGTGTGTGTGCGTGTGTGTGTGTGTGTGTGTGTGTGTGTGTGTGTGTGTGTGTGTGTACATATGTATATACATATATTTTTTTGTTATCGGCATCACAAGGTGCTCGCCTGAGAGCTTCCAGGAATTCTGAAGTGTAAATGCATGAAAGAATTCATAGATAATCACAACGTTATCCAGCCACCGTAGCTCAGAGCTTTTTATTACATGTTTGCCCTTGAGCATAAAATAACTTAATCAATAACTCAAGAAAAATGTTGTTTGAGTAATGAACTTCTCGATGATGCAACGAAAAGTGTTCTGGTCCTACTTGACATCTTTTTACACCAATGTCAAAACTCAAGAAAATGTATCAAGTAATATGAACATTGACAACGGGCATTAAATTACCATCACACACCCATCTTTCCCGTACACTCAAATGCCTATCTGTACGAATACTTTGACATTTTTTCGAACAATAAACAATAAACTACTAGGAGTAGTGGGGGGGGGGGGGGGGGGGTGAAGATAAAGAAAATGGAAACATAAAAATTCTTCCTTCCTCTTCTTCTTTTTCTTCTTCTTCTTCGTCAACACCTTCAACCCCCCCCCCCCCCCCCCCCCCCCCTCCCACTCGCTTAAGTTCAAATCTCTGCCAAGTTCATTACTGTGATGACGGAGGGGTTGTTGGCCTGCGCTTGTTTTCCCCCACTATTAGATTGTTCGTCTTTGTATTTGTCTGATCCTATTCAAGTTTAAAAGACTGTGCCAGTCTTGAATAAAAGTTACTCTGAGTTAGGTTTTCTTATGGAAGCAATAGTTACCCTATTTGTTTATTGTTTATTGTTTACTGTTCCCCGCCTCATTTCATTTCAATTTAATTTATTAGAACATTATGTTTTAGCTGAAGTGTCGTGGCCGGGCGGAATGTATATCATTCAGCTGTGTTTGTAGGCTTTCGATCATTTCAAACCTAAATGTAACGTCATCTGCTAACACCACACTACACAATTTAAAGGCATTAAGCCAAAGTTCAGCTTCACGTCTTCCCTGATTGACCACTTTAAGTTTAACCCATTGATGAACAAAGACCAAAAACGGGCTACAGGCTCCTCCCTGTTTAATTCCTGTGTGATGAAATCAAAGGCTCCCCCCCCCCCCCCCCCCCCCCCCCCCCAAAGTTTGTTTAAAGCAATTTACAATTTATCCTCATAGAAAAAAAAATGTTTCTGTACGAGCATTTACATTTCAAAAGAAAAAGAGCTATGCATTCATGACGAAATTTTAAAAATTCATCAGATCATTAGGTTCGGCAGCCTTTCAATTGTTTCAGTTACTTACTACTTATATTATTTACTCTCTCTCTCTCTCTCTCTCTCTCTCTCTCTCTCTCTCTCTCTCTCTCTCTCTCTCTCTCTCTCTGTGTGTGTGTGTGTGTGTGTGTGTGTGTGTGTGTGTGTGTGTGTGTGTGTGTAGGGTAGGGGAGGCAAGTGGATATGTGTGTGTTGGGGGGGGGGGGAGGGAGGGAGGGGGGGATCCAGCCGCATGCTCGGAATGCTCGGAAGATAGACTGGCGATACTAGAACTGCTGTCACACTGTCCAGCTGTCGTCTTTTTTTCTTTTTCTTTTTTTTTTTTTTTTAACCGAATTCAGATTCAACAAGGGCGGGAAACGTTGTGACCAGATGCAGGCCGTTTCCTTTTTCTTCCTTCTCCCGACTTTGTTGTACTAATGGCCACAGGCAGCGCTTACGACTTTGTTGTAATCATGGCCACAGGCAACACTTACGACTTTGTTGTAATAATGGCCACAGGCAACACTTACGACTTTGTTGTAATCATGGCCACAGGCAGCACTTACGACTTTGTTGTAATCATGGCCACAGGCAGCACTTACGACTTTGTTTGCAGCAGCACTTACGAATGATGCCACAGGCCACAGGCACACTTACGACTTTGTTGTAATGATGGCCACAGGCAACACTTACGACTTTGTTGTGGATATGGCCACAGGCAACATCAGGCAACACTTTACGACTTTGTTGCAATCATGGCCACAGGCAACACTTACGACTTTGTTGCAATCATGGCCACAGGCAACACTTACGACTTTGTTGTAATCATGGCCACAGGCAAACACTTACGACTTTGTTGTAAACATGGCCACAGGCAACACTTACGACTTTGTTGTAATGATGGTCACAGGCAAACACTTACGACTTTGTTGAAATAGTGGCCACAGGCAACACTTACGACTTTGTTGAAATCAGTGGCCACAGGGCAACACTTACGACTTTGTTGTAATCATGGACACAGGCAACACTTACGACTTTGTTGAAATAGTGGCCACAGGCAACACTTACGACTTTGTTGAAATGTGGCCACAGGCAACACTTACGACTTTGTTGAAATCATGGCCACAGGCAACACTTACGACTTTGTTGAAACATGGCAACAGGCAACACTTACGCCGGTCACGAGACAACTGAAACTGTGGAGCATTCTACAGCAAGTATGACTGTAACGTTGATGAATTAAAACTATCTGTTGGGATGGAAGGAAGGGGATGCTGGTGAAGACCATTGTGGGAGGGAGGGGGTGGGGGTGGCGGGAGGATGTGGGTGGAAAAAAGAAAAGAGAGATACAAAGAGTGGGTAAAGACTCTCTTTCTAAAAAAAAAAAAAAAAAAAAAAAAAAAAAAAAAACCTGTGTTTCTAACCAGCAATTTCAAATGCC
This sequence comes from Conus betulinus, assembly GCA_016801955.1. Classification (NCBI taxonomy): domain Eukaryota; kingdom Metazoa; phylum Mollusca; class Gastropoda; order Neogastropoda; family Conidae; genus Conus; species Conus betulinus. The sequence goes on from JADBJO010003840.1 coordinate 188,850, forward strand.
CTCGTCCTCCTCCCCCCTCTCCCAACCCTCAGTCAATTCCATTCCCTTCTTTCCACAGCAAGTAACAATCTTGATGTGTTGGAGGCTAACGGGGAGAGATACGTTCTCTAGCTCTATAATACCTGAAACAGTACAATGTGTGTGTGCATGCGCGCGCGCGCGCGCGCGCGCGTGTGTGTGTGTGTGTATGCGTGTGCGTGCGTGCGTGCGTGCGTGTGTGTGTGTGTGTGTGTGTGTGTGTGTGTGTGTGTGTGTGTATGTGTGTGTGTGTGTGTGTGTGTGTGTGTGTGTGTGTGTGTGTGTGTGTGTGTTTCCAGTACGGAAAATTCAGCAAATGCAGTCAGAGAGAGAGAGAGAGAGAGAGAGAGAGAGAGACGGACAGACAGAGACAGACAGACAGACAGACAGAGACATAGAGACAGGGAAAGACAGAGAGAGACACAGAGATAGACAAAGACAGAGAGAGAGAGAAACACTGAACGGTTTTTGAATGTCATTAGCTATGCAGCCTTGGTGACATGGGAGGGGGGAGGAGGGGGGAGCAAAGCAGAAGGCAAATAACGAACCCAACAACAAAAAAATCCAAAAGCAAACATAAATTTGTACAACGCCTGTATTCCAAGCCCAAGAAGCCTGAATACCGGTTATCCAGTATCGTTATGCATTTTCGATGAATTCGCAATGCATTGACAACATAGACCAAAACGTGTTACCGTCTCCTTTAAAATTCGTTGCATTTTTTTTTTTTTTTTACACCAGTTTGAATTATTTATTTCTTTGTCCGAATATTTAACGCCGCTCCAGCATACCCTGGAAGAGATTTCACAGAGTCATCATTATAGTTCAATTTCAGCATTGTGTGTCCTCATTTTTAGCAATATTCTTTCAAAAAAATCATATATTTTTTTCATGAACAGTGTTGTATTGTTTGCAATGAAACAACAAAATGTGCCTCATCCTCCAGGAAGAAGCCACATGATGGGCAAGGCCACGATGTAGATGGCTCAGTGTGGAACCATCATGGCTCAGTGTGGAACCATCATGGCTCAGTGTGGAACCATTATGGCTCAGTGTGGAACCATCATGGCTCAGTGTGGAACCATTATGGCTCAGTGTGGAACCATTATGGCTCAGTGTGGAACCATCATGGC
>JADBJO010003840.1:195000-215000 GCA_016801955.1 Conus betulinus
CACACACACGCACGCACGCACGCACGCACGCACGCACGCATGCACGCACACACGAAACACACACACACACACACACACACACACACACACACACACACACACACACACACACACACACACACACACACACACACACACACACACACACTCACCATATACACATTTACAGACGAACAAAGACAGTCATGCGCCCCACACTCTACGAGACATCTGACTCTTTTTTTCAATGGAATAGACCAGAACACTTGAGTTTTCAATCACCCCAGTTACAGTTCTCCTAATAACACATCAAGTGTCTGCAGAGCATGTCTGCCGGGTTAAAGTGCACAAAAGGATTTTGTTCTGGGGCGCATGAAACTCACCCATTTATTTACACATACACACACACACACACACACACACACACACACACACACACACACACACACACACACACACACACACACACACACACACACACACACGCACTCGATTGTCGGCAGCTGTTGGGTTTTTTTTTTTTATTAATTTTTTTTTTCATTTAATTTTTTTTTTTTTTTTTTGGTCTGATCTTAAAGGCTAGTACTGAGACCACAAGATAATAGAGAGAAGATAGGGAAAAGAAAAAAAATCATCATCTACGACAACAATAACAATGACAACAATGACAACAATAACAACGGCAGTGACAAAAAAAAACAACAGCAACATCAGCAATGAGAATAACAACAATAACAACAACAACGACGACGACGACAACAACAACAACAACAACAACAATAACAAAATACCTGTCCAATACTTTAGGAACAGACTAGAACCCGGAGACTAGTAAAGCTCTTGAAAAGGGAGCGGGGGAGAGGGGGGGGGGGGGATAGGAAGGCAAAAGCCCACTGATGGGGCAGAAGGGAGGGGGGGGGGGGAGTTGGTGTGTGTGTGTGGGGGGGGGGGGGGGGTGTCATTGATCAAAGGATAAAGGCCAGTAAACCCTCTTCATCCACCCGTAGCTTGATCGTTGTGGAAATGGACGTGTCTGGCGTCTGAAGAGGACCCCAACTTAAGGGTAACGCCTTCCTTTACTGTTACGAATCGCTCCCAAAATGAAGTGATACCTTTCGATCACATCGCTGGAAAATCTCCTGATAACGTCGTATGATGCGCTGATGGATGATCTGATAAGCACTCGACCGGACCTCAGTCTGACTGCTTTGATCCCTTCCCTCCCCCACCTCCCCCATCCCTAACATCATTCATGCCCTGCGCCCCTTTTCTCCTCCTCTGCCTCTACCCCCTTCCCTTTCTTCAAAGAGAACAGGAGTTTATACTGGAGGGTTATATTCGTTAGAGGTCAAATCTGCACTCAACCAGGAAATGTTATCTGGTGTTTGGCAAGCCGTCTGAACTGAATACTTCGTCGACTAAGTGACGCTTTGCTTTATCATCCTGAGTGCCCATATCGTCTATTTTCGAAGATCAGTTACTTCATTTTTCTGAGAGAAGAAAGACGACGACGAGTGAAGCAATGGGGAAGGATGGGAAAACTGGCGCTAGGTTTAAGCAGGAGAAGAATTAGAAGAAGAAGAAGAAGAAGAAGAAGAAAAAGAAGAAGATATAAGAAGAAAAAAAGGAGAGAGAGAGAGAGAGAGAGAGAGAGAGAGAGAGAGAGAGAGAGAGGGAGGTAAGGACGGAGGGAGGGAGTTTAAGAAAGCCTTCGACTTTGTAAACAGAACACACACACACACACACACACACACACACACACACACACACACACACACACACACACACACACACACACACACACACGCACGCACGCACGCACGCACGCACGCACGCACGCACGCACACACACACACACAGAGGTTTGGAAGGTCTCTTGTCTCGTAATCTGAAAGGCTAGCACCCAGACCAAAGTCTAGTGGAGAGAAGTTGAAAAAAAAAACAAACATCAACATTAAAAACAACAATAACAAACCGTCAAAGCGATGCTCTAGGAACTGACTTTGCACCAAAAAAAAAAAAAAAAAAGAGTCAAAGCTCTAACTCACAGGGCAGAGGGGGGGTGGCAGGGAGGGACACGCCAGTGAGGGGGCAGGGAGTGGGGTGTGCGGTGGGCAAAAGGTAGAGGCAGGCAGCCAGCCCCCTTGGTCCATCCACAGCCCGGCTGTGGTGGAAATGGGCGTATCTCACATCTGAAGGAGGACCCCATTTGAAGGGTCACGCTTTCCTACACTGTCACAAACTGCTCCCAAAATGATGCAATGCATGTTGACCATAGCGCTGGACAATCTCCCAATCATGTCGTATGATATGCTGATACTGCTTTTAATCACGCCTCCAAAGTCCTGACGTCATTCATGCTCTCCGTCTTCGTACTCTTCCTCCTGCTCTCGCCCCTCCTTTTTGTCAAAGAGAACAGGAGTTTGGACCGGAGGGTTATATAAGTTAAAGGTCAAATCCGCACTGAATCAGGAAATATGATGTAGCGTGTGGCTAGTCATCTGAAATGAATGCCCCGCTGCCTAACGACACTTCACTCGCCGCCCTGAATGCTCTTCCTCTCTGTTCAAACCTCAATAGCAGCAGCTTCAGAGAGGAGAAAGACGAAGGCATGTCAAGCGACGGAGAAGGGTCGGGGAATTGGTGCTGGACTTAACAAGAAGACGAGGAGGAGAGGAGGAGGAGGAGGAGGAGGAGGAGGAGGAGGAGGAGGAGGAGGAGGAGGAAGATGAAGAGGGGAGGAGGAGAGAAGAAGAAGAAAAAAAGACCAGAAGAAGTAAAAGAAGAAAACGAGGGGACAAAGGAGATGGAAGCAAAAGAGGAATGGCCATATGACACACACACACACACACACACACACACACACACACACACACACACACACAGACAAACACACACACACACACACACACACACACACACACACACACACACACACACACACACACACACACACACACACTCACTCACTCACTCACTCACTACACACACACACACACACACACACACACACACACACACACACACACACACACATACACACACACATACACGCACGCACGCACGCACACACACACTTGCACACTCACCCACTCACTTACACACACACACACACACACACACACACACACACACACACACACACACACACACACACACACACACACACACACTCACATGCACACACAGTACTATATATGAATATCATTGAATATCATATCAAACAAGTGCACAAGGTCAGATGGACATACCCACAACCAGACCTACTGTCGAGACAAGAGCATTGGTGTAAAGGCCAGATTTCAATGAGGAGAGGGGTTTCAGAGTGCTGGAGGATGTAAAAGGCTTTTGTTCCACGTCGGTAGGACTAAGAAGGAACAAAGGCTTTCTTCGTAAGCCAAAGCTCTGAAATGAAGTATCATAGAAGACGAGTGTCAGAAGAACAGCATTGATATCGAAGCGGAGCACAGCTCTGGAAGACTTCAGAAAGATCCTTTGGATTGCACTGACTTACAGCAGAAAAAGACGAAATAACTTTTAGTCTATTCGATCAGAGTGAAGAAGAGGGAAAAGGTGGTCATATCTGGCAGTTCTGCGAATGAGTCTGGCAGTATTGTTTTTTGATTGTTTGAAGTGAATCTAACAGATATTCGGGAAAGCCGGCAAAAAGAATTGCAGTAACCTTTGCTTTTTGAGGACAAAAGGGCGCGCTAGTATTTTGACTGCATTAGCAGAAAGATAGTGACGCACAGACTTGACCCTAGGCAATACCATATAGTCAGTTTTAGAGAGGTTTGAAACATGCTGCTGATAAGGAAAAGACTGGTTAACAGTAACACCAAAACTGCGAAGGGAGAGCATGAGGAAGCAACCGCCTTGTTAATCATACTAAGATAAGGAAGAGAAGCATGTCACGGTTTGTTTGTTTTTCGTCTTTGTTTTTTTTTGACTGGCTATCATGACTTCAGTCGTATCACAATCGAGTTCGGAAGACATCCGGATCTCCAAGTCAGCAAAGTACTCCCTGTGTTCCATTCCAGACACCAGTGCATCAGTTTCAGCTATGGAGGCCGACTGATGGAGTGTAATGTAAATTAGCAAAAGCTATCATGTAACGTCACATGGTGATTAAACTTACAAGACACAGGAGTGGGGGAGAGAGGGAACACCATGCTTCAAGGCAGATTCGTGTGTGTCCATCATTCACTTATACTTTCTGTGTAGGGTCTGTCAGATATTAAGGAAACCATGCCAGTGAAGTTCCACAAAGAAGATGGAATGGTCTCCGTAGTCAAAGTCTGCAGACAAGTCTTGAAGAGCAAGAACAGATATTTTGTCGCGGTAAGGTCCAAAAATCGAGTCGCTGATTATTCAGAGAAGAGCAATTTGACAAACATGGCCATGTCTACAGGCGGACTGATGAGAATGAAGCTGACGATTTTGTTATGGATGAGGCACTACAGTCTTGCCTAGAACCGTAGACCAAAATGACAAACCAGAGACAAGCTTACATTTCTTCGAACAATTATATTCCTGAAGGTTTGTTGATGAGTGGGCGTGAAACGGCAGGTTTCAGAACTTCACACACACACACACACACACACACACACACACACACACACACACACACACACACACACACACACACATCCTTACACACACACACACACACACACACATATATGTATATATATATATATATATATATATATATATGTGTGTGTGTGTGTGTGTGTGTGTGTGTGTGTGTGTGTGTGTGTGTGTGTGTGTGTGTGTGTGTAAAGAGACTAAAAGAGAGAGAGAGAGCTCTCTCTCTCCTCTCTCTCTCTCTCTCTCTCTCTCTCTCTCTCTCTCTCTCTCTCTCTCTCTCTCTCTCTCTCTCTCTCTGATCTTAATACCGCCCAAGGCGCTTTTCGAAGCAGAATTTAATCGTATATTTTCCATGTCCTCCTGTAATCTACCGAATGTCACATAGATCACTCGCTTGGTGGAGTTAGAGCGTGTGCAAGATATGGACAATGTTTCCGGGTGTGTTTGGCTCCCAAATGAATGGTGTTTTACTGGCTCCCTTTCTCCGTTCGGACTATGGCTCTCTGGGATCCATTTCAATTTCTGTGTTGCTGTGTTTCCCAAATTCTTTGGTGTTCTTTGTTTGTCTTCCCAAATTCTTTGGTGTTCTTTCTTTGTCTGAGAAGAGATTCAGCACTTCAGTAAACACACACACACACACACACACACACACACACACACACACACACACACACACACACACACACGCGCGCGCACGCAGGCACGCAGGCACGCACGCACGCTCGCATGCACGCACGCGCGCGTGCACGCACGCACGCACACGCACACACACACACAAACACACACACACACACACACACACACACACACACACACACACACACACACACACTCACTCACTCACTCACGCTCGCGTGCTCGCGCTCAGCCGTGCAGCTCGCAAGCACGCGTTCCTGAAAGTTCACACGCACATACGCACAAATCCACGCACGCACGCACGCGCGCACGTACGCGACGCACCATGAGACGAGAGAGAGAGAGAGAGAGAGAGAGGGAGAGAGAGAGAGAGAGGAGGGGGAGAGTCAAACAGACAGGCAGATAAAAACGACAAAAAAAAAAAAACGAACAGACAGAAACAGAAGCAAAGACAGAGACAGAGAAGAGAGAGCAAACAATTAAGCAGAAATAAGAAACAGATTTTTAAAATCATTCCTTAGAGGGAAACACAGAAATATACATTACAAAAATATATAAGCACTGAATCAACAAAACCCATCAACAGAACATTAAAATACACCCAGTCAGGTTTATGATGTGTGTGTGTGTGTGTGTGTGTGTGTGTGTGTGTGTGTGTGTGTGTGTGTGTGTGTGTGTGTGTGTGTGTGTTTTGAGGGGAGAGAGAGAGAGAGGAGAGAGAGAGAGAGAGAGAGAGAGAATTTATTTGAGCAACATAATTTGACAGTGACAATATACATGTGAATGATGCAGATTTTGTCAGCAAAATACGCATATGTAAACACACACACGCACGCGCGCACACACACACACACACACACACACACACACACACACACACACACACACACACACACACACACACACACACACGCAAACACACACACACACACACACACACACACACACACACACACACACACACACACACACACACTCACTCTCTCACGTCTCTCTCTCTCTCTCTCTCTCTCTCTCTCTCTCTCTCTCTCTCTCTCTCTCTCTCTCTCTCTTACACACACACACACACACACACACACACACACACACACACTAAAGAGAAAGAGAGAGAGGGAGAGAGAGAGACAGACAGACAGACAGAGACAGAGAGACAGAGACAGAGAGAGGGGGAAGGAGGGAGGGAGGGAGAGAGTTTTAATGACTAATGAAGGAATAAGTCAAAGTAGACTATGTAAAAGAGTGACCGCTACTTCCATTAGATACACATGCACATAACAACTATGAACATCTACGCTGTAACAATCGGTAAAAAGAAAATGATTGGGGTGGGGAGGACGGATAGGGAGCGCAAGAATCTTTTAAAAAAACAAATACGCGGAACGGACATACTACAGATGTTATGCACATTAGAACAATATTACAAAACAAATTACATGTATGTGCACATTAGAACAATATTACAAAGCAAATTGTATGAATGGCTGTGCCGGCATATGGATAACGTCAGCTAGAATGTGATACACTTTTGATCCGACATTACTACAGCTGTTTTTAAAGTATGTTTGGATTTACGCGTTTTTCTATGATCTGTTTGGCTTGCTCATCTTTCTAACGTACACCCATTGAAGCTCTTTGGACGCCTCCAGTTTTGGAAACCTGTATTACAGGCTTGCTTTAAAGGACAGTCTCCTGATCAGCTTGAAACCCGTCTCCCCATGACTTCAGCGTACCAAAGAAAAATGCTTATTTCTTCAAAGTCTGCGTTAGGCGTCTGTTCCCAGTGTTTGGAAACATCAAAACTAGTCCCTAGAGCAGGTGTTCAAAGGCGTCTCTTCTCCACGGGATATGTTATGGTGCATCCTTTGTCCATTTGCAGCTTTATGTGTGTGTGTGTGTGTGGGGGGGGGGGGGGGGTAAATGGGTGATGGGGTGCATTTTCAAATGTACTTTTGATGTTCGTTTTAAAGGTGAAAAATCGTGTCCAAATCGAAACGACAAAATCAATGTTACATCCAATTTAGACTTAGACGGCATGAATATATTTTTTGAAATATCTAAATTCTAACCTTTTTTTCATCAAAAACTGGACTTCATCTTTCGAAAACACTTTTTACCCTTACAGTTTTTCCTTCAACACCCTAACAATTGTGTATAATTATATCGAGAACCGTGAGCGGCAGGTTTTAGTCACAAACACAAAATGAGTAACATGACTCCTCCCGACGATTTGTGTTGCTGTGGACAAGTAGTTAAGTTGCAAAGTGACTCATTCCGTGGCGAAGAGGATCACAATATGACATCACCTCAGTCGTTGGTGGGCTGGGTTTTGCTACCGGAGGTCTGAAAGAAACAGACAACTGTCTCTGCATGTTGGCGACTTCACGGCCATGCTGAGGTCTTTTTCTCCGAAAGAGCGAGGCCATACGATCTCAGAAAGAATGTCAACTGTCGATGGACCAGACGATGGGTGGGTGTGATTTGAGTTGTATGAACAGGTGGGCGGGCGGAGGAGTGTGGGGTGAGGGGGGGGGGGGGGGGGGGGTGATTGGATGTATAGTTGGGATTGACGGTTGGGTTGGGATGGGGGACATTCACTCTGATAATTTGACCGGTCTTACTCAAAATAAATGATTGAAGGCGACAGATCATTGCACATATTTCCTGCATTCGATGTGTGTCAATGGAAGCCGACAGTCGTTTTCGCGTCGTGCAGCTGCTGTTGCATTTTTCGAAGACAGTGACTCGTATCATTCATTCTTTCTTTCTTGAGATTCGCTGTCGTCGTCGTCGTCGTCGTCGTCGTTCGTCGTTGTTGTTGTTGTTATGTTGTTGTTCTTCTTGTAGTTGGTGGTGGTGGTGGTCGTAATATTTTGTCCTGGACATTGGTATCTCCCAGCAGCATTAGATTACTATAAAATATGTCACTTGATGCGTTGTGAAGCCTTTTTCCGACGATGTGTGTGTGTGTGTGTGTGTGTGTGTGTGTGTGTGTGTGTGTGTGTGTGTGTGTGTGTGTGTGTGTGTGTGTGTGTGTGTGTTAGTGTTAGTGTGTGTGTGTGTGTGTGTGTGTGTGTGTGTGTGTGTGTGTGTGTGTGAGTATGTGTGTGTGTGTGTGTGTGTGTGTGTGTGTGTGTGTGTGTGTGTGTGTGTGTGTGTGTGTGTGTGTGTGTGGTGTGTGTGTGTATGTATGTGTGTGTGTGTGTGTGTGTGTGTGTGTGTGTATGTGTGTGTGTGTGTGTGTGTGTGTGTGTGTGTGTGTGTGTGTGTGTGTGTGTGTGTGTGTGTGTGTGTGTGTGTGTGTGGTGTGTGTGTGTGTGTGTGTGTGTGTGTGTGTGTGTGTGTGTGTGTGTGTGTGTGTGTGTGTGTGTGTGTGTGTGTGTGTGTGTGTGTGTGTGTGTGTGTGTGTGTGTGTGTGTGTGTGTGTGTGTGTGTGTGTGTGTGTGTGTGTGTGTGTGTGTGTGTGTGTGTGTGTGTGTGTGTGTGTGTGTGAAGAGAGGAAGGCAGGGGTGTGTAAATGTGTGTGTGTGTGTGTGTGTGTGTGTGTGTGTGTGTGTGTGTGTGTGTGTGTGTGTGTGTGTGTGTGTGTGTGTGTGTGTGTGTGTGTGTGTGTGTGTGTGTGTGTGTGTGTGTGTGTGTGTGTGTGTGTGTGTGTGTGTGTGTGTGTGTGTGTGTGTATGTATGTGTGTGTGTGTGTGTGTGTGTGTGTGTGTGTGTGTGTGTGTGTATGTATGTGTGTGTGTGTGTGTGTGTGTGTGTGTGTGTGTGTGTGTGTGTGTGTGTGTGTGTGTGTGTGTGTGTGTGTGTGTGTGTGTGTGTGTCTATGTGTGTGTGTGTGTGTGTGTGTGTGTGTGTGTGTGTGTGTGTGTGTGTGTGTGTGTGTGTGTGTGTGTGTGTGTGTGTGTGTGTGTGTGTGTGTGTGTGTGTGTGTGTGTGTGTGTGTGTGTGTGTGTGTGTGTGTGTGTGTGTGTGTGTGTGTGTGTGTGTGTGTGTGTGTGTGTGTGTGTGTGTGTGTGTGTGTGTGTGTGTGTGTGTGTGTGTGTGTGTGTGTGTGTGTGTGTGTGTGTGTGTATGTGTGTGTGTGTGTGTGTGTGTGTGTGTGTGTTGTGTGTGTGTGTATGTATGTGTGTGTGTGTGTGTGTGTGTGTGTGTGTGTGTGTGTGTGTGTGTGTGTGTGTGTGTGTGTGTGTGTGTGTGTGTGTGTGTGTGTGTGTGTGTGTGTGTGTGTGTGTGTGTGTGTGTGTGTGTGTGTGTATGTATGTGTGTGTGTGTGTGTGTGTGTGTGTGTGTGTGTGTGTGTGTGTGTGTGTGTGTGTGTGTGTGTGTGTGTGTGTGTGTGTGTGTGTGTGTGTGTGTGTGTGTGTGTGTGTGTGTGTGTGTGTGTGTGTGTGTGTGTGTGTGTGTGTGTGTGTGTGTGTGTGTGTGTGTGTGTGTGTGTGTGTGTGTGTGTGTGTGTGTGTGTGTGTGTGTGTGTGTGTGTGTGTGTGTGTGTGTGTGTGTGTGTGTGTGTGTGTGTGTGTGTGTGTGTGTTCGGGAGGTAGGGAGTGAAGAGGAAGGCAGGGGAGTACATTTTTAAATGTTCTTTCAGTGGTCGTTTTAATGAGAAAAAAAATTTTTTTTTAAATTCAAAAAATTTCAAAATCGAATTTATAGACCTGTCTCCGGTTTAGAATTTGACTCCTTAGATGAAACTGACAAAACTAATCTAAGCTGTTAACTTTGTTGCGTCAAAATAAACAGTCATTATTTTTAGAAATCAGGTTTTATTCACATAGTTTTTTTTTTTTAAGGTTACTGGCGCATATTTTGATAATGGAGCTATATTTTTCAGCCAAAAACATAACTTCTCCCGAAAGTTGACGTTCCAGTAAATACGTGGTTGAGTTGCAAAGCGACTCATTCCGTGGCGAAGGAGAATCACAACATGACACAATGACAGTCTTCCGGAAGAGTGATATCACCACGGGGACTTTTAAAGAGTAATACAGGTCAACGACAACATTCATCGCTTTTTTTTTTTCGTGGCTATCCCTGTGGTTTTTCTTCTGAACATTGAAACCGCCGTCGACCAGAAAGAATGCCAGGTCTCATGGAAGGGTTGACAAGTTGGATGTGATGGGGGGGGGGGGGGGGGGGGGGGGGGGGGGGGGAAGGATGGGAGTATGGTAGGTGGGGAGAGGGGGAGGAGGGAGATGGTGTGACCTTCATTCTGACATTGCGATCGATCTTCCTCGAAATGAATGATCGAATGCGACAAATCCTCCTAGAAGTTTCTTCCACTCAATGTATGCCGACGAAAGCCGACAGCTAGCCGTCTTCGTGGCGTGAGGCTCGTGGCATTCTCTTTGGCAACGACTCCTCTTCGTCTGTGTTTATTGTTAGATTTGGAGGTTGCTGTTGTCATTGTTGTGAGTATTATTGTTGTTTTCTTAATTTCTTCCTTTTCTTTTTCTCGTTATCTCCCTTTCTTTTGGGCGAGTCTTTATTTCTCCTTTCTTTTCTGTATGATTTTTTTTTTTTTTGTCCTTTCCAACTTTTTTTTAATTTCCTGTCTGACTATTTCATTTCACATATTTTCGCTACACTATTAGTTGAGAATTAAAGCAAGCAAAACTCTCTCTCTCTCTCTCTCTCTCTCTCTCTCTCTCTCTCACACACACACACACACACACACACACACACACACACACACACACACACACACACACACACACACACGCACACACACATACACACACACTAAGCACGCACGCACGCACTCACGCACCACACACGCACGCACTCACGCACGCACACACACACACACACACACACACACACACACACACACACACACACACACACACACACACACATACACACACGCGCGCGCGCGTGCGCTGACTATAATAATATTATAAACAATCAGGGTTTTTTTTTAATGGAACACTGCAGTTTAACAAAACAGAAAAAAAAAAAAAAAAAAAAAAATATATATATATATATATATATATATATATATATATATATAAAGCTGGACCGTGCTCCGCGTTTTTGTGCACAATCCTATGCAAAAAAAGCAGCAGAGGTTGCGGACTGTTAACGTTGATTCATAAGGGCACATTGCTTATCTGATTTAATGAGTCATGAGTATTATGCGTTTTAGACATTTCATTACCTGTGTTCATGATCAGTAATACTCTGTTTTCATGAGTGATCTTTGGCTGTGTTGAAGGAACGTAGATATCTGTTTTCAGGGATCACAGTTATCTCTTTTCATTGGTCATACCAGCCTGTTTTCAGAAGTCGTCCTTATCTGTTGTCATGAAGAAGAAAAAAAAACGTTATCTGGTGTTTTGAGACATAATCATCTCTTCATATGAGCTTCCTTATCTGTGTTCATGACTTGCATTATCTACTCTTCTGAGTCACTGTTATCTGCTTGTATGAGTCATCCCTATTTGCGTTTATGAGTCATTGTATCTGTGGTCATTGATAATGATAACATCTTTTCAGGAGTAATAATCTTCTCTTTATCTGAGCCATTTTTATCTGAGGTCATAGGTCATCATTACCTTAATTTGTAAGTCATAATTGTTGTTGCCATGAGTCGTTCTCCACTGTGGTCATGTTTCATAATTATCTGTTCCGATGGGTCACAGTCATCTTGTGTTCCTGAGTCACAAAAACCTGTGCTCATGAGTCATGATTATTTATGTTCAATCTCAATAAATCAGGTTTCCATGAGTCATTCTCACCTGTAACCCAGAGTTAAAAAATTTGCTCTTTCATGGGTCATTATTATCTATTTTCACGTGTTATTTCCATCCCTGTTCATGTGTCACTTCATCTGTTTTTAATGACTCATTATCATCAGTTTTTTGTGATTCTTGTTTTAGAAGTAATTGAGTTGGACCACCATTTCCGACCAATAAAGAAGAAAACTAGTATTTATGAGCACCTTAGTATTTGTGCCAAGCATTGTTTTCATGTGACACTGTCATGATCTTTAAATTCATATTAAAAGACGAACAAGGAATACTCTTCCATGGGAATTTGTTGTTGTTGTTGTTGTTTTTTTTTTTAAACTTCGCTCCCGTAGCTGTGCCCCCTAATGTGTGCAACTGGTTTGTATTGGAAAGCTGAACAGACGGACGAGGGGGGAGGAATGGAAGATAGGGGGAGGAAAGACGCAGAGGGGTGGAAAAGGAGAGGTGATGGATGAGTTTGGAAGGGGTAGGTGGGGGACAAGAACTTCGATTTCTTTGCCTTTCTGTTTTTGTTCCTGATTGAGGTTGGTTTTTTTTTTTTTTTTTTTTTTTAACCATTTTGTCTTTGTTGTTTCTCTCTTTGCTTTATCATTTCTGGGAGGGGAAGGGGGCGTCTTTTTCCCCCCAACATTTGGGATGGTTGAACCAAAATGAGGGGGTTCTCCTTCTGGCGTGCAACTAAGTCGTTTCTTGGACGTAAACTCTCTCTCTCTCTCTCTCTCTCTCTCTCTCTCTCTCTCTCTCTCTCTCTCTCTCTCTCTCTCTCTCTCTCTCTCTCTCTCTCTCTCTCTCAGACACATACAAAATCAATGTTTTTGAAGTGGAGAGAGAGAGAGAAAGTGTCTGTAATGCATGCAACTTCTTCATTTTCTTGAAAAAAAAAAAAATGAGTTAGCTCTTATTTGTTTTTGTGTTTCTTTCTTTCTTTTGTTTTCCTCAATTCTCTCCCTCCTCTCTCTCTCTCTCTCTCTCTCTCTCTCTCTCTCTCTCTCTCTCTCTCTCTCTCTCGTTCCTTTGTCGTTTATTTTTTTTCTTCCTATCCTAGTCTCTTGTACCCTTTCTTCTTTCAATGAAGCATTGCGATGCTTTGCGAGCCAGTTTGAACAGAGCTAACATTTTATTGAGCAAGTTTTACTTACAGTTTTTCCCCTTTCCTTTTGAAATAACACTTTTCTCCCTTTTGTGTTTTTTTTCTCTCTCTCTCTCTCTCCTCTACTCTCTCTCTTTTCTCTCTTCTCTCTCTCTCTCTCTTCTCTCTCTCTCTCTCTCTCTCTCTCTCTCTCCTTTTTTTTTTTCTTCCTTACTTTTTACTTCTAAACTTCTTTCTTTTTTCATCTTTTCTTCTTTCTTTCCATTAAAAAGTCTCCTCAAATCTTTTAGGTTTTTTTTTTTACGTATGTCTGTTGGTTCGTCTGTTTGTCAGTAAGATTACGCAAAAGTTACGGACCCAGTTTTAATAGAACTTACAGAAAGGTGGCCTCAAAACTATGGTGTGAACCTACATCAAAGAACGGATTTTTTTTTTTCATTTTCTGAGCTATTCCCAAACAGCTCTTTTTGACACTGTTGAAATCCCTTACACAATTTCAAGTTGATCTCAATGGAAGGAAATCAAGGCTTACCAGACATATTGATAAGGAAGGAACTTGGAGGAGCTGGTGTGGACCCGGAGTAAAATCTGGGCCCGGTACGCAAAGGACTGGTCCATGTGTGTAGAGGTTGCGGTTTCCGCTGTGTGCTTCTAATGACCTTTCTGGCAGAATGTCTCTCCTTTCACGTTTTGGGTTGTTTTTTTTTTCCTTTTATTTCTTTTCCTGTTTTGTTTCCCTTTTATTTTTATTTTTATTTTTTTAGTTTTGAATTTTGATTAAAAAAAAAAACAACTGAAACCCTCTGTGTGAAAAAACACACATCAAGCAGATCAGGGCAGCTTGGGAGCTTCTTTGCAGCTTATGTGTCATTTCGAAAATGTATGTTCAGGGATTACGTATACTCCCTTGAACAATCAAAATATGTGCATATTATTTGTTGTAGCCGGGGAGAATATCCTCATGGGTATTTCCCTGGTTTATGTACATATTCACTGATAAATCGGGTCTCATTTACAAGACATATTACCTGATGTTGTTCCTTTTATATATTCCCTAGACACATCCCTTATTGATGATTTTGGATTTGATGCATTGTTTGCCGACGTTGTTTCCTTTACACAGGGACACGTTTGTTTTTATCTTATTTCTTGTTTAGCGAGTAAGATGTTCCGTGATCTATAATGGAAGGCAGTGTGCTTTACTGTAGCTTGAAACTTTTGAACTGTTCATGTTTTGGTAGTACGCAATAAAATCTTAAAATCGGATATAACACTAAGCTTACAAACGTATCTCAACCGGCAGCTGAGTCACAAACGAAACGTTTAAGAGTAACATGTTGCGTGTTTCGCAAGAGATGCTGCTTATTGTAGGAGGCTGATAGTTTACGAAACTTGCATAACACCTCTACTCAAATATTAAAAAAAGATTTGGACATTTATTCTCCAAAACCGCTGAAGTTTTGTTCGTGCATTTAAACATCTTACTAGCAGGATCAAAATGCTTTGCTCTGTATCGTGAAAAATGTGCTTTATGTTTCTTTTAATTTGTTGCTCAGTTTACACAACAGGTGTTAGAAACCTGCTATAATTCAAACCATGTGCCCATGCATATTCATAACCGTGCCACATTGTGTACACCTACAAGGCAAAATGTGAAAATTTTAAAACAAAGGATAATATCATGACAAGAAAAAATATCATTAAACAAGTCAGAAAACAAGTTGTGAGGTATCATTTTTAATGAGAACTGTTTGTGACATGACCACATTCACAGTACTATACCGAAATATCAGGTAGAGTCACTAATCACATCCACAGTATCATAAGAAATACCAGGTAGAGTCACTAATCAAGTGCCTTGAAGAAAATTCCCGAAGAAGTTTCTGAGTCGTCAGATTTACTGCATGATTTGGGTAAATGCGCCCCATTCGCTCTTGAAATTACTGACACCACAGAGTTAAGATGAAAACCTGTGTAAACCAGTACATGTTTTCTAGACACACAACTGTGCTTAACCTCTCATAGATACAACATTTTTTCCCTTAGACACGCATTTATTCACGGTGAATGCATAAAAGAGTTCATGTGAGTATTTCTTCTCTAACGCCACCGTGAAATTTGCAGACTTGTCGCACCTACACCAAACTAAGATTTATTAAGAAAAAATAGCTTTTTCCTTTAACGACAACCAAGGATTTAACCTGATTCAATCAATGTACTTGATGCATCTTGGTATCATAAACAGTCATAATGAAATCCTTATTTTCGTTCGACACACATGACTAAGTTGTTTGAAGCCGAAAGAAAACAAGTTTGTATGAACCGCTGGTAAATGGTTTAAATGATGTGCGAGTGAGTAATTTAGGTTGTGTGTGTGTGTGTGTGGTGTGTGTGTGTGTGTGTGTGTGTGTGTGTGTGTGTGTGTGTGGTTTTAGAGACAATATCCATCGTGTGTTGCTTTGGTCTTTTGCTGTAGTTGCAAAACTTACCATGCACCTTTTTAAGTTTTAAATATTGTTCGGTATCAATCCATTGTGTGCATGTATCTGATGTGTATGTGGATTTCCACCTAAAATAGTACCCTTCACAAACTCTTCAGTGAGCTTATATCCCTGCCCGTTACACATTCAATTTTCGTTTGCTTTTTGTTATTCTTCTTGTTCTTGTTTCCTGATGTTGTTGTTGTTGTTGTGTTGTTGTTCTTCTTCTTCTTCTTCTTCTTCTTCTTCTTCTCTTTCTAGAGTTTGAAATGGATGGGGAAGACACAGCTGAAAGTTAGGGTACAAGAAACATGCACACACAAATGTGTTCTGCGAACGACTATTTGAAGGACTTGTATGCGTGTCTCTGCGCCATCCATCCCATCTCCCGCCTGTGCGTCCGCCATTCCCCGGGCCGACTCCTCCCCCCCCCCCCCCTCCTTCTTCCTATTATCCCCCACAACCGTTGACCTCTGCCATCCCTTATACTCACACCTGCACAATTAAAAGTCAATTGAGATGACAGGTGTGTGCTATTAGCATAACATTCAGTCACCATATGGTTTTCTGGGCATAGGTTTTTTTTTCCTGCGTCTTTATGACTGGTCAATCAATTTTGATTTTCAAGTCATAGCTCAGTCGACTGCGTGGGAAGAGTGGGGGGGGGGGGGGGGGGGGGGGGGGGGGTATTTAAGGGCAGTTGCATTGTTAAAATTGGTTTGAAGCTTTTTTTAAGGCAAAGATGTTCAGTCTCATAGCACAATGGCAGAAGGGGCAATGAACTCCTCTGAGCTCACAGTCTGTGGGCATCGCACTATGGAAAGCAAAATTCGTCCTTGCCCTTCCTCCGCCTGTAGCCTGCTGAGATGTAAAACAGGGCATGCTTTCATTATTGAGGGGACGGACAGGGTTTTTAAGCCGTAAAAATCCTACTCCATGAGTGGTTCCAACTCACAAATATCAGTTCTGCAAGCAAACGCTCTCTAACCATTTGACGATGCCTCCCTTCCATTTAGTTTCTTTCAGACATATTCATAGCTCCTTAACACTGGATCTAATTTCCACATAGTCTAAGATCAAAAGAAAAATTGGACAATAACTCCTGTAACCTAATGTATTTTTTTTTCTTTTTTTTTTGCAAGCGGTGTCGACCTGTAGTTAACTTAACGTTTTTTGCTGTTTTGAAGTTTGTGTTTATTTTTTCTTTCTTTGATTATCGTCTTTTTCCTAACCCCCATACCACTGAATAACAAGAATCTCTTCACGCATATATCAATGTGATTCCGCATGTGCATGGTTCAACAATCCTCGTGATGTCCATGAACCTCGACGTGCATGTATCATTAAGTATTTTTTTATGCACTTGAACTGTCAGTTTCATGCATCAAAACCTGCCCTCGTCATGCACATGAGCCTTCACGTGCACACTGCAGCTACTCTCTTCTTTATGCCTATCAAACATCACGTGCACACTGCAGCTACTCTCTTCTTTACGCCTATCAAACATCACGTGCACACTGCAGCTACTCTCTCTTCTTTACGCCTATCAAACATCACGTGCACACTGCAGTTACTTTCTTCTTTACGCCTATCAAACATTACGTGCATACAGCAGCTACTCTCTTCTTTACGCCTATCAAACATCACGTGCATACAGCTGTTACTTTCTTCTTTACGCATATCAAACATCACGTGCATACTGCAGCTACTCTCTTCTTTACGCCTATCAAACATCACGTGCATACTGCAGTTACTCTCTCCTTTACGCCTGTCAAAATATCACGTGCACACTGCAGCTACTCTCTTTTTAACGCCTATCAAACATCACGTGCATACTGCAGTTACTCTCTTCTTCATGCATATCAAACATTACTTGCACACTGCAGCTACTCTCTTCTTTACACCTATCAAACATCACGTGCACACTGCAGCTAGAAAGACGATGATGTGCGAGTGAGTAATTAGGTTGTGTGTCTGTGTGTGTGTGTGTGTGTGTGTGTGTGTGTGGGTGGGTGGTGAGTGTGTGGGTGTTGTGTGTGTGTGTGTGTGTGTGTGTGTGTGTGTGTGTGTGTGTGTGTGTGTGTGTGTGTGTGTGTGTGTGGTTTTAGAGATAATATCAATTGTGTTTGCTTTGGTCTTTTCCTGTTGTTGCAAAACCTACCACGCACTTTTTTAAAATGTTTTCAAAATTGTTCGGTATCAATTCTTTGTGTGCATGTATCTGATGTGTATGTGGATTTTCCCCTGAAATAGTACACTTCACAAAGTTTTCAATGAGCTTATTTCCCTGCCTGTTACAGATTAAATTTTCGTTTGCTTTTTGTATTTCTTCTTGTTCTTGTTCCTGACGTTGTTGTTGTTGTTGTGTGTTGTTGTTGTTGTTGTTGTTCTTCTTCTTCTTCTTCTTCTTCTTCTTTTTCTTCTTTCTTTCTTCTTCTTCTTCTGCTTCTTCGTCTTCGTCTTCGTCTTCTAGAGCTTGAAATGGATGGGGAAGACATAGGTGAAAGTTAGGCTACAAGAAACATGCACACAACACAAAATGTATTCTGCGAACGGCTATTGGAAGGACTTGTATGCGTGTCTCTGCGCCATCCATTCCCACCTCCCGCCTTTGCGTCCGCCATTCTCCGGGCGACTCCACCCCCCCCCCCCCTCCTTCTTCCTATCCCCCACAACCATTGACCTTTGCCATCCCTCATACTCACACCTGCACAATTAAAGTTCAATTGAGATGACAGGTGTGTTATTAGCATAACATCCAGTCATCATATGGTCTTCTGGACATAAACTAGTTTTTTCTTTTTCCTGCGATTTTATTGACTGTTCAATCCATTTTGATTTTCAAGTCATGGCTCAGTCGACTGCGTGGGGAGAGGGAGAGGGAGAGGGAGGGGGCATTTAAGGGCGGTTGCATCGTTAAAATCGGTTTGAAGCATTTTTAAAGACAAAAATGTTCAGCCTCATAGCATAATGGCAAAAGGGGCAATGAACTCCTCTGAGCTCACAGTCTATGGGCGCCGCACTACGGAAGGCAAAATTCATCCTTGCCTTTCCGCCGCCTGTAGCCTGCTCTGATCTAAACAGGGCACGCTTTTCATTATTGAGGGGACAGATAGGGCTTTCATTATTGAGTGGACAGATAGGGCTTTCATTATTGAGTGGACAGATGGGGCATTCATTATTGAGTGGACAGAAGGGCTTTCATTATTGAGTGGACAGATGGGGCATTCATTATTGAGTGGACAGATAGGGCTTTCATTATTGAGTGGACAGATGGGGCATTCATTATTGAGTGGACAGATAGGGTTTTCATTATTGAGTGGAAGATAAGGCTTTCATTACTGAGTGGACAGATAGGGCTTTCATTATTGAGTGGACAGATAGGGTTTTTCAAGCCGTAAAAATCCTACTCCACGAGTGGTTCCAACTCACAAATATCACTTCTGCAGGCAAACGCTCTAAACCATTTGACGATGCCTCCCTTCCCTTTAGTTTCTTTCAGACATATTCATTACTCCTTAATACTGGATCTAATTTCCACAAAGTCTAAGATCAAAAGAAAAATTGGACAAAAACTTTCTGTCATCTGATATAGATTTTTTTTTTTTTTTTGCAAGCGCGTCGACCTGTAGTTAACTTAACTTTTTTTGTGTTTTGAAGTTTGTGTTTATTTTTTCTTTGTTTGATTATCGTCTTTTTCTTAACCCCCATACCACTGAATAACAAGAATCTCTTCACGCATATATCAATGTGATTCCGCATGTGCATAGTTCAAAAATCCTCGTGATGTCAATGAACCTCGACGTGCATATATCATTAATATTTTTTATGCACTTGAACTGTCAGTTTCATGCATCAAAACCTGCCCTCGTCATGCGCATGAACCTTAGCGTGCACACTGCAGTTACTCTCTCCTTTACGCCTATCAAACATCACGTGCACACTGCAGTTACTTTCTTCTCTACACATATCAAACATCACGTGCATACTGCAGTTACTCTCTCCTTTACGCCTATCAAACATCACGTGCACACTGCAGTTACTCTCTCCTTTACGCCTATCAAACATCACGTGCACACTGCAGTTACTCTCTCCTTTACGCATATCAAACATCACGTGCATACAGCAGTTACTTTCTTCTTTACGCATATCAAACATCACGTGCATACAGCAGTTACTTTCTTCTTTACGCACATCAAACATCACGTGCACACTGCAGGTATTCTCTCCTTTACGCCTATCAAACATCACGTGCATACAGCAGTTACTTTCTTCTTTTCGCATATCAAACATCAAGTGCATACAGCAGTAACTTTCTTCTTTACGCATATCAAATATCACGTGCATACTGCAGCTACTCTCTTAATACACCTCTCAAACATCACGTGCATACTGCTGTTACTCTCTTCTTTACGCCTATCAAACATCACGTGCATACTGCAGTTACTCTCTTCTTCATGCATATCAAACATTACTTGC
>JADBJO010003840.1:220000-225862 GCA_016801955.1 Conus betulinus
TCCTCTCTCTCTCTCTCTCTCTCCTCTCCTCTCTGTCTCTCTCTCTCTCTCTCTCTCCTCCTCTCTCTCTCTCTCTCTCTCTCACCACCTCACACACACACAACACGCGCGCGCGCGCGCGCGCGCGCTTCAAACATGATCATTTAATTACCTCCTGACAAATTTCACAGCATCTGGCAGGAAATGGGGGAGGGTGGCAGCTGGCAGGAAGGGAAATGAGGGGAGGGCGGCAGCTGGCAGGAAAGGAAGTGGGATGGCGGCAGCTGGCAGGAAAGGAAATGGGGAGGGCGGCAGCTGGCAGGAAAGGAAATGGGGAGGGCAGCATCTGGCAGGAAATGAGGAGGGCAGCATCTGGCAGGAAATAGGAGGGCGGGGCATCTGGCAGGAAAGGAAATGGAGGAGGAGGGCGGCAGCTGGCAGGAAAGGAAATGGAGAGGGGCGGCAGCTGGCAGGAAAGGAAATGGGGAGGGGCGGCAGCTGGCAGGAAAGGAAATGGGAGGGTCGGCATCTGGCAGGAATGAAAGGAGGGCGGCTCTGGGCAGGGCAGAAGGGGGAGCGGCGGCAGCTGGCAGAAAGGAGGGCGGCAGCTGGCAGGAAGGAAATGGAGAGGGGGCGGCAGCTGGCAGGAAAGGAAATGGTGAGGGCGCGGCAGCTGGCAGGAAAAGGAAATGGCGAGGGCGGGCAAAGCTGGCAGGAAAGGAAATGGAGAGAGGCGGCAGCTGGCAGGAAAGGGAAGTGGGGAGGGCGGGGCAGCTGGAAAGGAAATGGGGAGGGGCGGCAGCTGGCAGAGGAAATGAGAGGCGCAGGGCAGGCGACCGGGCGCAGCTGGCAGGAAGGAATGGGGATGGAGGGGGGCTGGCGGCATCTGGCAGGAAATGAGGAGGGCGGCAGGCGTCTTGCTGGAAGGAAAGCGGCAGCTGCAGGAAATGGGAGGGCGGCAGCTGGCAGAAAGGAAAAGTGGGAGGAGGGCGGCGCAGCTGGCAGGAAGGGATGGCACGGGTGGGGAGGCGGCAGCTGGCAGGAAGGGAAATGGAGAGGGCGGCAGCTGGCAGGAAGGGAAGTGGGGAGGGCGGGGCAGCTGGCAGGAAGGGGAAGTGGGAGGCGGGCGGCAGCTGGCAGGAAGGGAAGTGGGGAAGGGGCGGCAAGCTGGCAGGAAGGGAAGTGGGGAGGGCGGCAGCTGGCAGGTGGTAAAGGGAGTGGGGAGGGCGGCAGCTGGCAGAAGGGAAAGTGGGGAGGGCGGCAGCTGGCAGGAAAATGAAATGGAGGGGCGGCAGCTGGCAGGCAGGAAAGGAAGGGAGGGCGGGCAGCTGGCAGGAAGGGAAATGGGGAGGGCGGCAGCTGGCAGGAAGGAAGTGGGGAGGGCGGCAGCTGGCAGGAAGGAATGGATGGGAGAGGGCGGCAGCTGGCAGGAAAAGGAAGTGGCGGAGGGGCGGCGGCTTCTGTGAAGTAAGAGAGAAGGATGAGGGAGTCCTTTCGTAATCCACGACTGGTTCCTGCATGGACAGAGAAGGGAAGAGACGACCAGCGCAGGGTTTGACATCTCGCTCCACACTCTCGTCAAATATGCCCTCCCTCCCATTTGTCGATCGGTTAACAATCAAACGTAAGCCCGACAGACTGATGGAGGAGTGTTAGAGGAGGAGGGGCTGAGAGGTGAAGGCAGGGACTGACAAAATGTCATAGACTACTACCCAGATTGCATTTTGTGAACGAAGGGAGAGACGGGAGGCGGGGGGCGGGTAAAGGGGGATTTGGACAGATGATGATGTGCTGGTAATTCTCACATCACAGATAGATAGTAGATAGATAGACAGACGACAGATAGATAGATAGATAGATAGATAGATAGATAGATAGATAGATAGATAGATAGATAGATAGACAACAGACCAGACAGACAGACAGACAGATAGATAGACAGACAGACGACAGACAGACAGACAGACAGACAGACAGATAGACAGATAGATAGATAGATAGATAGATTAGATAGATAGATATGATGGTAGGTATATAGATAGATAATAAATAGACAGACAGACAAGTAGATAGATAGATGACAGACATAAACATCTGCATATTTGTTAGTATACATGAACTGTCACATACATAGGGGTGAGGTAGTGATGGTACTGAACGTACTGAATGTTTTTCAGATTCCTTGTTTTCGTTCATGGTGTAGGTATTGTACTATTCATTATATAGGTTACATAATAGTTTGATTTTTACACTACTTATTTCCTTGGGTTTTTTTGCAGATGGCCTAATGACAAAAAAAGCAGTACTGCTTATTTCGATGTGCATTTCAAAGTACAATTTTGACTTAGACTTTGACGCTCATCAAATCAATGAAAACGATAATGTGATGAAAAAAACGTGATAGAAATGTCATCTTGGGCTAAGAGACATGGAGCCATGGACAGTAACGTGGTGTCCACTCTGAACAGTGTGTATAGTTTCCCCACGTACATTTTTGGCTACAACAACAACAGCAGCATCACCACCACCACCACCACCAGCAACAACAACAACAAAAAGCTTGCAGGCTGTGACCAGATGAACAAGAGGTGTCAAATACTCTCAGGAACACAGATAGGACAGTGGGTCACGAAGACAAAAAAAAAAAACACAGAACATGACAGGAACAGAAAGAGAGAGAGAGAGGAAAGAAGAGGGGAGCCAAAGAGACGGAGAGAGAAAATGGTTTGCAACACAGACCTTCCAGAAGGTGGGGATAAACGATCTGTGCCGAAAGAAACCCCCGGGCATCCTAACGAAGCGTCCATGGATGATGATTAGATCCATCAGACGGATGAAAACGACCACACCATCACCACCACCCTTGTCACCACCACACCGCCACCACGCTTTTAGACTGATACTGAAAGGTATTTAACAGGCAAAATGAGTGTCTGCAACTATTTGTGGAAATGTTCGTGTGGGTCTGCAGGGACATCTGTGTCGTGTACCGATTGTCACGACTTTCAGACTGAAAAACAACGACAATAAACAGCAACACAACGCACACACACACCACACACACACAACACCACGCGCGCGCGCGCGCGCGCAGCGCGCGCACGCCACGCACGCACGCCACACACACACACAGAGGGAGGGAAAGGAGGGAGAGACAGAGACAAGGTGAGCCCGGAGGGAGGGCAGGGGAGAATTAAAGAGAGGGAGAGAGAGAAGAAGAAGAAGAAGAACACCACCACCAACACAACAACAACGAGAATAAAGAAGAACAAGAACAAGCAACAAGCAGGGACGAAAAGCAGAAAGTCTCAATGTTTGCAACTTATCCATAGAAAGGTTCACAGTTAGCCCATGTTCTTGCAGCCAGGATGATGATTACAACCTTTTCACTTAATTTGTAGAGTGGCTTGAGAAATGAAACAAACAAACAAACAAATAAACAAAACAAAAAACATCACCCTGTAATTTTGAGCGATGAAAGACCAACGTCACCACAAAGTGTTTTTAAAGCCAACAGTCGCAAGATGTGTTCATTCAGTAATGGTAGTCTGGGACCGCTGCCTCTTGTTTGAAAATGAAGAGGGGTCCTATTTATCATTTATCTCTATAATATTCATCCTCCTCTCTCTCTCCCCCCCCTCTCTTCTCTCCTCTCTCTCACTCTCAACCCTCTCTCCCACTCTCTCCCTCTCCCGCCTCATCTCTCTCATCTCCGCTCTCTCCTCTCTCTCTCTCTCTCTCCTGTCATTTCCAAACGCATGTCATAGTCCCATCTCCTTCTGCCATCACAACTCTATTTCTATCATTAACCACAACCTACTCCCTTGCGCTGCAGAGCTATAATTTCATTGCTTTGCGGCACAAGTTACCTAATTGTAACAAATATGTACATTTGCCTTTCCTCTCTGCTTGCGTGCGTGCGTGCGGGGGTGCCGTGCGTGCGTGCGTGCGTGCGGTGTAATGTGTATGGTGTGTGTGGTGTGTGTTGTTGTTGTTGTTGTTGTGTTGTTCTTGTTGTTGTTCTTGTTGTGTTTATTGTGGTGGTGGTGGTGGTGGTGGTAGTGATTTTGTTTTGGTTTTCTCCAACATCTGTCTGCTTGTCTGTCCCTGACTTCAGTCTGTCTGTCTGTCTCAGTCTCTGTCCTCTCTGTCTGTCTGTCTGTCCTGTCTGGTCTGTCTGTCTCGCTCTCTCTACCTCTCTCTTCGCTCTCGTCTCGCTCTATCTCTCTCTCCCTCTCCTCTCTTCTCTCTCTCTCTCTCTATATGTTTTACGAGCTCCGCGCTGCGTTTGTGTGTGTGTGTGTGTGTGTGTGTTGTTGTGTTGTGTGTGTGTGTGGTGTGTGTGTGTGTGTGTGTGCGTGTGTGCGTGCGTGCGTGCGTGGCGTGCGTGCCTGCGTGCGCGTGCGTGCGGTGCGTGCGTGCGGCGTGTTTCGTGCGTGCGTGCGTGCGTGCTCGGTTGCGTTGCGTGCTGTGCGTGCTGTGTGTGTGTGGTGTGCGTGCGTGCGGGTGCGTGCGTGCGTGCGCGTGCGTGCGTGCGTGCGTGTGTGTGTGTGTGTTGTGTGTGTGTGTTGTGTGTGTGTGTTGTGTGTGTGTGTTGCTTCAACACGTTAACCTTCATTTTGAGGAAAGGATTTAGCGATGATTGGAGAGGAGATTGCAAGGTGTTGCCTTCACAGCTTGCCATGACGGTGGGAAAACATTCATGGTCGTGCAATATGAGTCTCCTGTTGCGATGGCTTCATGGAGCACGTGTCACTCCGACTTTGCTTTTAAGCTTTATCCAGTGGCAGGTTGACCTTCATAATGCCGGCCTCCGCTCATCCTCTCAGTCTCAAAAAAGTGACTCAAGCATGCAGGCATGGCGCTCAAACACACACACACCCACACACACACACACACACACACACACCCACACACCCACCCAACACACACACACACACACATGCATACAGAGAGAGAGAGAGAACGTACGAACGAACGAACCACGAAACGGACGAAACATGTGTTAAACAGAAATGGCCAAGGACTCCGTCTGATGGTTGGTACAGTATTATAATAACCATACATGCAACGCCCGGCACTGCTACAATCGTCTGACAACGAGTATCTGACAGATAAGCATATGAAATGTGACATGTCTTATTATGCCTTATCGGGGCATTGTAAATCTCCCCTTTGTAACAGTTTGAGCCAGTCTCGGATGCATCTGACAGCAGAATTAATGTAGATTGGAGATCGCTTTAGTTTTCACAGCACATAACATCATTGGATTCCGTCTATCCACACCAAGAAAACGATAAAAGTTGTATTTGAAAGAGAGAGAGAGAGAGAGATAGAGAGGGGAGAGAGATGGGGGGGGGGGAAACACAGCAGAGACAGACTGACATACAGAGAGCGAGAGAATAGAGCGAGAGAGATGAGCAGAGAGAGAGAGAGAGAGAGAGAAGAGAGAAGAGAGAGAGAGAGCGTCTCCACATTTTTCATTTGTTGTGCAATTCGCTTCTGTGCTCGCACGCTTTAATTCTTGAAACCCTTGCTTCTTCCTCGCTTTCACTCAAATATCAACAGGCTTTTTCAGTAGGAGGTGAACTCGGAATGTATATCACCCACAAGGACCGTCCTGCCTCCCCAAGAGACTACGAGGTCACAGCCACATTAAAGAATAAGGCGAATTGGACAGTTCCAGCCTCGTATCTGCTACTACCAACCCAAACCCCCGCGCGTGCTTTCATTCCCAGGCATTCTTCTGTTCTTTTCAGGTGGCCGCTTTTAGATAAAGGGTCTGTGCCCTGTCTGAAAATGCCTTCTGTTCTCTGTGGAGTGTGTTTCATTTAAAACACATTGTCTTTAACAACACAGGATTTCCACCCGCTAGAAATGAGA
>JADBJO010003841.1:0-15000 GCA_016801955.1 Conus betulinus
TTGGCCACATCTACAGTTTACACCAGGCCAAAAAAACTTGTAGAGGACTCTTGCCAGAGTTCGACGAGAACCACAATGACCTGACAGAATAAGATCGTGTGCTACAGATAGCACTGTAGGTCGAAGGTCAGAGGGAACAATAACTGATCAAAAGGAATGTCATTTTCCTTTAAATGTCTGCACAGAACACCGTCTTGCAAATAGTAGTAGAAGGCAGCTCTACCTTACTTCTTCACTTCACCAGAAGACGCTAACTGGAAACATGTCTTCAAAGACTCATCCTCCTTTTGTTTCTGAATCAGACCAGAACGAGAAATATTCAAATCATCAGGGATCAGACGCAGAGGTTCTTCTCTACCACATGTTTAACTCTAGCCCTGGTAACGGCAGCTAAAGAGAAGGGTTCATCACTCACATCACTGGAAGCACTGCCTTCACAGACACAAGGAACATTACCTATGATGAGATCTGCGACAGGACGCAGCAGGTAGATCGCCCTCAAAATAGGGACAACTGACAGAAACTGTAGCTAGTGGGAATTCATCCACACGTCCTCCAAAAGAAACACAGCTCACTTTAGTACCTAGCATCTGGCTATCGGAAAACTAGTCGTTTGCGAACACCACAGATGGTAGCACCAGTGTCACGCAATACAGACATTAGATTGCTATTGACAGAACCAGATTCCAAGTTCAAACTTCCCTGTGAATTCACCTGCAGCTAAACAAGCGAATAGGGACCGAATAATCGAACAAGCAGCAGTAGAGTGTTTGTCAGCTGACTTGTCGACGACAGTTGAACTGTCAATCACAAAGGGGCATTTTTTCGGATGACTAAGAGTACAGATCTTGCGTGGGCTTCCACCTGACTTCCATGAACATGGAAAATGTATTTCCTGATGAACCTCTAGTGACTGAATACTGACGAGCACCACGACCACGGGAACGGTTACCACTACTTTGACTAGCTGGGGTGCTGGGATTCTGAACAACAGGACGAGGGGCAAAAGACCTGCGACCTCTATCTGACTGACCACGGAATGGAGGTCTATCTGACTGTCCAGAAGTACTATGAGAAACAGAGGCAAAAAAATATTTACATCAGCCTTTCTGGAAAGGAGCTTAGTGGGATCGGCACGCCTGTATGACTCAGCAGACTTGATCAAAGCATCAAATGTTTTTTTCATCTTTTTCACACAGAAAAGTAGCCAAATCCTTAGGAACACATTCTAAAAACTGCTCTCTCAGAATAAGATCAACAAGACCCTGAAAAGATTTCTCAATCTTGGACAACGAAATCCAACGATCAAGAAGGCGTCTAAGTTCCACTGAAAAAGTTTGAAAGGGTTCATCTGCACTAGGCTTTGACTCACGAAAACGCTTACGAAAACCGTCTGGACCTCACTGAAATTTCTTCAACAAACTTTCTTTCAACAGCTCATAAAAAAACACATTATTTTCTGCCAAACTGTGATAAAGCGTGAGAGCTGAACCTTCAAGTAATGCAGAGAGAGAAGTGACCCACAGACTTTCTGACAGCCTAGAGAGCGAGCATGGGTTTCGAACCTGAACAGATAGCTGTCAATGTCATCTGTTCTTTCTTTAAAGGGAGGCAGTTTGGGAAAGGTAGGACGAGGGGCGTTAGACCTGGGTACGCTAGTACTTTGACTTTGACTGTCCTCACCTGAAATTACTCCCTGACGAGAAATTTCCAATTGTATTCTTTTAGTTTCTTCTGTCTCGTGTGTGCTCTTTTGGTTTCTTCTATTTGTTCTAATCTTTTTAGCTTCCTGTTGTACTCGTTTAGTTTCTTCTATCTCTTTTTATTCTAATCTTTTAGTTTCTTCCTGCTCTTTTGCTCTCTTGGTTTCCTCTTCTTCCTGCATTCGCTTTACATTCATTCTTTCTTATCTTTCTAAATCTGGCCTAATACATCTATCAACATAGTCTAATAAAGCCTGCCCTTCAAGACCAAATGCCTTACCACGTTGTAAGTATTTAGTGAAAATTTTATCCTCGTCCACACAGAAGACATTGAAACACTAAATCAGTGGACCAAATAATCAAAAGAAAGTTTAGACACTATGTCCACTGAAATATATTTGAAAGGGGGTTATTTTTTTTCACACAAACATTTATATCTATCACACTTTAAAAAAAACTACGACTAATTTGAAAAGCAACGGAACGACAGTAATAACAGAAGTTTATGGGTTTGGGAAACTCAATTGGCAATCAATGCATCAAATCATCAATAACAGCAATAATGAATAAACATATGCAGAAATCAATCAACAACGAATAAAAATATGCATAACTCAACTAACAATGAATAAACATATGCAGAAATCAATCAGTGATCAAAACACATATGCAATATAATCAATACAATCTTGTTTTCTTTTTTTTATTTTGGGGAAAAAGGGGGGGGGGGGGGGGGGTATCTTTTTTTTAAAAATGGCCCAGGCAGCCAACCATACACATTCATTCAAGAGAAAGAATCATGAGAACGCGATACGAGCAACACAATCCAAGTGAAAAGGTAGAAATAGAAACAATCAGAAGAATAACAAAAGATAATCAAACTAAAGCCCACAGAAGATAAAGAACTAGGCCCTCGTATCTCCAGAAACCATACAAAGGAGATACCCCGTTACGCTGGAGACGGGAAACCAACTTAACAAGAAACAGTCATTCAACAACACAAAACAATCAATTCTCTCAAAGGAAAATCTGTAGACGTGTCGTAACTTAATAACTGGGGACACTATAAGGGGTTACAAATGAAATCCTAACCCTAGCACAATTTCGAAGGTAATGTGAAAAGTTCTACGGGGGTACCAGATGTTACGGATGAAATGGGGTGTATCTGCAGGTGTCTGACTGTCCAACTCTCACTCAGAAATCATGGGTGCATGCACGACTTTTCCAATTTCACATACACACACCCACTCACCCGAACATTGATAGCCAGGCAACAGAACAAAAACACTTTTTTTTTGTTTTATGTTGCCCGAGCCATCAGACAACACATATATAAATGCAATAACATCAATAGGTCGGCACGCCAACAACATGGCGTACACACACAGAACTACATACATATATATATATATATATATATATATATATATATATATATATATATCTTAATACTTCAGGTACGCCAAACAGGGCGCACGACACAAAATATATCTATATCTAACTCGCTATCTACTAGCGCTACTGGTTCCAACGACGACGAAGGCGAGACGACAACGACGAAACGACGAAGAGGACGAAGACGACGAGACGACGAAGATGAAGACGACAACGTCTACAGCGTCAACTCTGACACAGAACTTACAGAAATTCACAGAGCTGTGGCTCAAAAATCACTAGCACACTCACGGCGTCTCTGCCGGTGACAAAGTGACAGTCTCACACAGGAGCTGTGGCACACACACACAAAAACACCAAACGCAGCGACGACCTTGCCAGCCAAGGTCGCTGGTTCAAACTAGGGAGCGGCGCTCTGGCTTGGCAGCAGCGGTGTCTCCGGCCCAACTGGCTCAGCGGGTAGTCGGTCTCGGGCGCAGTGGCAGGTAGGGTAGTTGTCGGCACTCAGGCTAGCCTCTCAACCGACACAGGGTGGAGAACAATAGGGTAGACACAGCTACGGCCCCGACCCTCAGAACGTATCAGCCAGTCCCCCTTAGTCCAGGGAAAACTTCTACCTGGGGGTGTTAACTACCTTGATTATCATGGCTACTATTCAATTACGACTACATTCATATTCATTAGCCACATCTATTTCACTAGAACTTGAGACAAACATCAGCAAATTCTTTCTTCAACGCTACAACATTCCCTTTTCCGGAATCATAACACTACAACATTCCCTTTTCCGGAATCATAGCACTACACAGGAAAGGATTTCAATATAAACCTTTCAGAATCTAGTTTTCCAAATTGGGGAAAGGATTCCCACCTAGACCCTCTTCAATAAACCATGAATACAATTCATTACACACAATTAATGATTACTTTTCATCAAACTATAAATGTCAGTACACAAATGTTCATTTCTTTTTCTTGTAACACAACAAGAATGTTCATTTCATTTCATATAATCACCAGATTTTAAAAGGTTTTTTTCCCAAAAGATTCATCTACTTCAATATATGTACGGGAAAGATTTCCACACACTCTTGTTTACCAACACACAACTATTCAATATTCATATCAAGAGTGAATTAAATACTCATCCACATCAAAAATCAAAACCACATATATGAAGTCTCTGTCGCTCACTCTGGGAGCTTATTATCCATAGCATCAAACTCTCTCCTTCTTCTCGCAAACCACATTGGAATAATCATCTTTTTTTTTTCATCATGAAGTTCATAACTAGTTAAGTCACAGAATAAACAAAATCTTTTTTTTCAGACCACTTCCTTTAACACTCTCACTTCTATTCATGTTTTCCGACAGCATTTTCGTTTTGCTACCCTATCAAGTCATAGGATAACAGAACACAACCAATACTTTCCTTTTCTAAACAAATCCTTCACAGTGCGCTGAGGAAGTTTCAGTCGCTCCTAAACGGGAATACGGTTTCGGTTTGCTAATAAATAAACATTGAATGATAAATACCTGACTGCCACCAAAACACCAATGGAGTCCCTCTTTGGCTTCTGGGTAGTTGCGTTGCCGGAATCACTGCAGAGACTGCGTAACCGGTTCAACTCACCCGGTTTTAACAGTGCGCAGGTGAGCAGCAGTCAGGTAAACTTTTCAACCGGCTTCCGGACGACTACTACCTTCGATTAGCCCGGTTGCACAAAAATTTGTGACTGGACTGACACAACAGAAAAAGGACCTTTTGCACTGAATTCGTAACTTGTTGTGATCATCAGTCAACACAATTAGAACTTTATCACCAACTTGAAAAGAACGTACCTTGGATTTCCTGTCTGCATACTTTTTGTATTTGTCAGTCATGCTGTCAGCGGTTTCCTGCGCAAGCTGACAAGCATCCTTGATCCTGCTTTGCAAATCAAAAACATATTGATACACATTTTTAGTATCAGACACACAATCAATATTTGTACCTGTCCACTTGTTTGCCAACAGGTCAAGTGGGCCTCGAGGAGAATGACCAAACACAAGTTCAAAAGGGGAAAATCCCAATGACTCATTCGGGAGTTCCCGGTATGCAAAACGTAAAACAGGGATGCACCTATCCCACTCACGAGGGGCCTGAACAGAAACTTTGCGAAGCATGGCTTTCAATGTTCCATTGAACCGTTCGACCATCCCATTTGATTGTGGATGGTACAGCGTTGTGGTCACAGACTTCACTGGCAAGAACCTGTATATTTCCGACATCAAAACGGAAACACAACTGAGTGCCACAATCCGATAGAATCTCCTCTGGAAGACCAGCACGGGAAAAAAAATAGAAAGGAGAGCTTCAGCAACAGTAGGAGTATCGATCTAATTTAAAGGAATCGCTTCAGGAAAGCGTGTAGCTGTGTCCACAAGAGTTAACACACAACGATTACCTGATGAAGATGGCTGAAATGGCCCAACAAGATCGACTGCAACACGCTGAAATGGAGTTGATATTTTATGCATTTTTAGGCATTTTATGAAGAGGTGCACAAGGAACTCTACATTTATGTGAAGACTTCTGGCACAATGACATGAGTGGCAGAACTGAACGACATCCCTACGTACTGTGGGCCAGTGGAACCGTCCAAGAACACGCTGCAAGGTACGTTTGACTCCACAGTGACCTGCAAAAACAGTATCGTGAGCAGTACGTAACACCGTATCTCCCAAAGACAATGGAACAACAATTTGGTTGACAACGCTCCCATTCAGCACTGCACATTGTATGCATCCTGTACAAAGAACAAAGGAGTAGCTCCAGGTTTTACCTCACCAACAGTAACATTCTGAAATAGTGTACTCAGAGTCTTGTCATCCTTCTGTAACTTTTTCAAACCTTTCACAGTCTGTGTCAGTCGTAACAGAAAAATCTAGTACCGACAAAGGTTTGGGTGCAGACTTGTCTTTTTCTGTCTGCGCTTTTGTACTGACCATAGTGGGAACAAAAGAGCCACCATCACCACCATGAACATTTGACGCCCCAGGTAAAATTGCCTAAAACAAGGTCACAAACTGGGTCATCAATGCCACAAGCAAGAATGACACTATCAAAATAAAGTGTGTACACAGGAATGCGTGTTGAGTTGTTGGCCTACTCCTGTTTTTTCCCCCCCATTATTAGATTGTTCGTCTTTGTATTTGTCTGACTTTATTCAAATTTAAAAGGCTGTGCCAGTCTTGAAGTTATTCTGAAAAGTTATTCTGTGTTAGGTTTTCTCATGGGAGCAAAAGTTACCCCACTTGTTTACTGTGTATTGTTTACTGTTCCCTGCCTCATTTTATTTCCAATTTCGTTTCGTTAAATCGGGGTTATTTGTATTTGTTTCTGTCCGTCTTTGTGTTTGTCTTTTGATCTCCCTTGCATCCTTGGGTGGACCTCAAGTGTAGGCTCAAAGATTGTCCCCTACATTTTTTTACTATTTGCTTAATGTCTTTAGTTTTTCAGCAACTTTTTTTCCTCCCCACACTTTCGTTTTGATTTCATTTACTACCTTATGCAGCTAGTGAAGAGTTTTCATATCTGTAATATATATTCTTAATTTCATGTTCCCAGTTTCTCCCCCCCCCCCCCCCCCCCCCCCCCCCCCCCCCCCCCCCCCCCCCCCCCCCCCCCCCCCCCCCCCCCCCCCCCCCCCCCCCCCCCCCCCCCCCCCCCCCCCCCCCCCCCCCCCCCCCCCCCCCCCCCCCCCCCCCCCCCCCCCCCCCCCAAATCCCCCCCCCAAGTCATTACTATGAAGACAGCCCCCCCCCCCCCCCCCCCTACCCTTCCTTTTTGCCAAGTCTTACTATGAAGACAGCTGAGTTGTTGGCCTACGCTTGTTTGTCTGACTATTTCAAGTTGTATTTGTCTGAAAAGTTTTAAAAGGCTGTGCCAGTCTTAAATAAAAGTTATTCTGTGTTAGGTTTTCTTATGGGAGCAAAAGTTACCCCACTTGTTTACTGTGTATTGTTTGGAGTAGTTTACTTTCTCTCTCTATCTCAAGTTCCATTGTTTCAGCTTAAATTCATGCTCACGCCTCTGTCTTTCCAGTTCTCTGTCCAGCTTATCTTTTTCTACTGCTAATATTTCTCTCTGTAAGTCTGTGTTTCTCTGTTCCTTCTCAGAGTCTAATCTTTCCTTTTGAAATGCTCTTTCTCTCTTCTTCTCTGTCTCTCTCTCTCTCACTTTATCGCTCGTCCCTATCCATACACTGTTAAACATTCACTAAGCTTCGCGCCGGTATACCCAAGGCGAATTGCCTGATCCATGTATTTATCAAATGGATCCATATTGTAATATAATCAATGGAGTATCAAATTAGCAAGAGGTAATAAATACGGAATGAAAAAAAAAAACAGACAAATAACTACCATTTTTTTTAATGAAAGTTAGAGCGCGAACATAGATATCAAGAAAATAGAAAATGCAAAATCATGAAATAAATGCGCGCTCTAATACATTAAATGAATGTGACAACCAACAAACAAACAATGGAACGACAGTTAAAAAAAAGGAGGGGCACACGGAAATCTAACGAGGAAGCCTTAATAAAATATGCTGTGAATATAAAGAAACTAGACAGGAACTTAGTGAAGAGAAAAGTAAGAATTGAAAGAAAAATTAGGTGAGTGGAAATCAAGAGAGAGCAGAACCGGTACAGAAAAGAAGGAAATGAGGCAAGAAAAAGTAAACCCTCAGACAGCACTCTAGAAGCAACTATCTCCCGTAAAGCTGGAGACGGGGGTAACTAACAGAACACAAAACAAAAAACACAACAGCAGTAAACAAAAGTATAAATGGAATAATTGTTTTCAAAGGGAGGAAACGTTTAGAAATATATATATATATATATATATATATATATATATATATATATATATATATATACCCAAAACCTGAGGGAACAAAATGAAATCCTACCAATTTAGACATTTTGAGTGGGATATGGGATCACACTCACACTGGGGAGAGGACAAATCAGAATTCTTCCTACTTGGGCTAAAAGGAGTTCAAAACAATATTATCACGAAATTAAACTGTCATACTATAGGGTACAAAACAAAATTTTGACTTGGGTTCCTTATGTTGGGGTCACCACTGTCATGCTTCCGAGTCATGACACACACGCACGCACCACCGCGAAAGTAAACTCCACAAACGCGCGCAATCACTCCTTTCACCCAAGGCGCGTCAAATAAATACACAACAACGTAAACGAAGTTGTTTTTTTTCCTTCCCCTCCTCCTACGGGAGAACAAATATAATTAATACATACAATGCTCAAATCAACTTACCTACACCTCCTCTCCAATTGGGGAGGCAACACAAAATAAACGCAAACACACCTCCTTTCCACCAAGGAGGTAACACCAAATGCATACAAACACACCTCCTCTCCACCAAGGAGGTAACACTCGGTACTAGTTCCCCTTCAATTGACACGTTCACAAAAACTGGGGTCTATGTCACTATCCATCATCACCATATCCATATCATATATCATTAGCTTACAACCTCAACACAGGAAAACAATCAAATCCAATTCACAACAGTGGAGGTCGTAATGTAGAGTTATTACACACGATGGGGGAATGCGCCAGAGTCATTCTTCATCCACATGGGGATATACGCCAGAGTCATTCTTCATCAACATAGGGGAATGCGCCAAAGACATTCTTCATCCACATGAATCCTCCTCTGTGAGGAAAAGTACTGCAAAGCAAGGTCCGCCACCTGTCCCAGGCTGGGGTCAGGTCCGGCACCTCCGCCACCTTCAATCCTCCCACCCGTGGCCCGGCATGAGACAGACAACCTGTCAACACACTCTCGGAACCACGTCTAGTTCTACGATAACTAAGGAGACTCACTTTAAACATGAAGATGTAAACAGTAACCTTTTCCTATAAGTTTTTATTTTAAATAATACTTTTCCTTTCTTTTCCTCATTCTTTTATACAGAAATGTTACAGGTGTAACCACACTGGTTCTTATTCTTTTCTTTTGATTACAAATGTTTTCTTTAATTGTTCCCCAAAGATTTCACTTCTCTCTAGTTAAACATTAATGACAAAAGTGCCTCACCGATGCATGAGCCTTGCATCGGTCTTCGATCGCCGTAAATAAATAGACCATGCGACTCCCCCAACTGGCGTAGAG
This sequence comes from Conus betulinus, assembly GCA_016801955.1. Taxonomy (NCBI): domain Eukaryota; kingdom Metazoa; phylum Mollusca; class Gastropoda; order Neogastropoda; family Conidae; genus Conus; species Conus betulinus. Next base: position 9,292 of record JADBJO010003841.1, read on the forward strand.
CGAGTGATTTTAGAATTTACTAAGTAAGTTAAATAACGCGCGCAACGCTCCCAAGCAGTACTCACCCGGGCCACTATCAATAAACAACGCCGGACAAAATCACATGATCTTTTTCTCTCAATACCCCAATACCGCTGACGTTCAATCTTAAAACACAAAACAACATGTACACACGACACCTTCACACATCCTGTGCACATGACAGATTAAGAAAACAAAAAGAAAATGACTGGATCTCCCTGATAATGAAATTGTTAGTGGCAAAGTCATTTTGAAGGTGTGTTGGGCTCTGGTGCTAACACATCCGCACAGGAAAATGAAAACGTTGAATTCATTTCAGAGGAAGGAATTTATGTTCCAGAACTGGATGGTGAGATAACAGAGAACAGGAAGTTCGTTAGGCTATCAGAAGACTCAGACCCGGGAAAGCAGCTGGTCAAGATGAAATTTTGGGAAAGTTTTTCTTAAAACAGCTGAACATGTGATCGTTCCTTTCCTTACAAAACTGTTCAGCTGTATATATGATAGTGGCCAGTATCCAGAAGCATGGTCTAGGTCAGTTGTTGTCCCCATGCCTAAGAAAGGTGACGCCTCAGATCCAGACAATTACAGTGGGGTATTGCTGTTAAGTGTAGTCAGCAAGGTGTGTACTTCCATTCTTAACCAGCGTTTTTATAACTGGGCTGAGCATGAAGAGAAATTAGCACAGAACAGGCACGATTTCAAAAAACATACTGACCACATATTTACGCTCATGTCAATGATAAGAAAAAAAAAGTTTGTTTGGGCATAACAGAAAACAAATTTTATGTTGCTTGGAAGCTGGCCCATGTGTTTTGGATACCCCTTCTCTTTGCCACTTCCCTTATCTCGTTATCTGAATCTGAATCTCTATTCATAATCTCGTCGTTTCTTCTCTTTTTGTTTGGGGGTAGTTGTTTAGTAGCCATATTGAAAGGAAAAAACTTCACCTCCCCTACTCCCCACCCGCCATCGAGTGCCCACAAAGGCGATGCCCCTAAGCGATCCTCTAGCAAAGGGAATCACCAGGGTTATAGCGAAGGTATACACCGCGCTCCACCCCATCCACCAGGCTCATGACCAACTGCCGAGAACGAACAGGAGGCCACTCACCTGGCTTCCAGAGCAAGCAACGTGCCACACGTTTTGACCCATGCCATGCCCACACTGATGAGGCGACCGGTTGACAGCATGGGCCCCATGCTGCCCCCCGTCTAGGGGAAGTCCGGGCCAAAGTGTTGAGGGGTCCCTCTCAACCACCAGGACACCATTCGCCCCCGACACGGGTCGCACCGCACGGTCAACACGGTGGAACAAGAGGTCACAGAGAAAACAGAGAAAGTGCTATAGAAGACTTGTGATAAAAGGAAAAGAATAGGATAAAGATCCATAAAGGCAGAAGACAGACGAAACAGAAAACTGCAGATTAATAAGGAGAATGTTGAAAGAGAAATGCAGGTGAAAGAACCATGGGTAGGCAGAAAAAAACACAAAAAAACAGAGAAAAAGAAAGCCCACCTAAAACAAAGTCCCACCCTCAAGGGGCACAAGAGGGGTGACCCTGAGAGACTTGACTTTACGCTTTTCGCAACTTGTTGTTCAAACTTATCAAAACTGGAAGTTTTTTCTCGCACTTGCATTCATAAATAAAATATTTTCCTAGAAGTAGTATGAAGTCAAAGGTTTCATCACCTCTGAAATGATCTGCATGCCCAAATGATACCAATTTAACAGATAAATTCAAACAAACTGCATGCTGACACTTCTCTTTCATTATTGTTTGAAGTTGTTGCAAAAATGTGCCACGTGTTCACAAACCAAAACAGATGCTCAATGTTTTCCCTTTTATATTACAGAATGTACAATGATCACTCAGTTCAACTCTCATTTTTGACAACACAATATTTGTACCCAATATACAGTGTAGAATTCTTATCTGAAACCATTTAAGTTTTATTTCTTTTATTTTTGTACCGTTTTGAAAATGATATTCCATTCCAATTGCTGGTCAAGTTTTTCATTCCTCTTGTCGCAAAAAGTAGGGATTATGTTGTCACACAGAAAGGCATCATAGTAAACACGTGCCCCTCTGCTGACTGAACAGATAAGTTTCCACAATTTAGACATTTCTTCATGCTTGTTATTTGTCACTGTTACTGCAGTTTCTGAATATATACGTTTACCTCCCTTAATAATCCAGTGTACAAAATAAAGTCAATGCAAAATCCATATTTGTAATTGAACTCTCTATATGCCAAAAGTGTGCCATCTTCTTTCATTATGTGTCCAATTTTGTATATACTTTTGTCAAACATACTTTGATAAGAATTTTTCAAAAATTTGTTTGTATATCTTAATGTTTTCATTATAAAATATATTTTCGGAAGCAATTTCTTCAGAAATGCAAGATATAATCCTTTTGCCAAATTCTTTATATGCCTCAAATACATCAACCCAAAATTCATTTCTGGATAATTGGTCTAGAGGAAGACTACAACCAATTTTTTTCCAGATGACATATTTTTGTACAATTTGCTAAAGTGATACTTTTCCACTTGTGAGACGATATTCTTATTTTTTTATCCATGCAAGATTTAATGCAAATATATATTTTTTTATTCTACGCACACCAAGTCCTCCATTCATTACATTTTTAACCACAGTTTTTCTTTTTATACGATCCCGTTTTCTATTCCAAACAAACCGAAATACTGAGTTTTTGAACAGCATTAATTACATCATCAGGAGAATTTGGAAGTAGAATCCAGAGATGAATTAGTTTGGGACAAGATTAAAGACTTTAAAACAGCCATCCTGCCTAGTGGCGTAATCTGTCTCTTTAACCGTACCTTACATAGCATTCTTATTTCAAGAAATCTAGCCTGCATGTTTATTTCTGAACAATAAGCAAGATCATTGGTAAATAAGATACCCAGAATTTTTAACTGTGATTGATTCCACTGAATACGTAAATGTTGCATGTAGCAAATTGTTCAATTTTTCCTACTGTCGAGCCATATTGCACTTGTTTTTTTTCTGTGTTTAATATCAAACCTGATTTTCTTCCAACCTATCAACTGTTATCAGTGTTTCCTCAAAAGACACTCTGTCACCTTCAAGCCTAATTTCTGCATCGTCCGCATATTGTAAAATTTTGTGTTCTGTATTGTTAATTTGGATCCCTTTTATAATTCTATTATCTCTCAACGTAATGGCAAGGATTTCCACACACAAAATGAATATGTAGGGTGAAACTGGGTCACCCTGCCTGCACCCACGACCCTGGGGAAACCAACCAGATGCCTGACCATTCACAAGAACGATTGACTTAATACCATTATAGAAAGTACTTTACGAATATCTGGTCCTAAACCGAATGCTGCACGTACTTATTCATGAATCCCCAGTCAAGGGAATCGAAGGCTTTCTCGAAATCTTTACATAACAGCAAACCAGGTAGTTGGTGTGTGTTTCCAAGTAGTTAATTAAGTCACAGATTAATCTAATGTTATCTCCGATATATCTTGACCATGAATCCTGTTTGGTCTTCATTGATCAAACTTGGAAGAACCCAATTTCAGTCTATTCGCAACACAAGCAACACATGCTGACCCTACCTTGTAAACAACATTTAAAAGAGTAATTGGCTTCCAGTTTTTGATGGCATCTTGAGATTTATCCCCTTTAGGAATACACACTATAATTCCTTCCTTATGTGTGGTGGACAACTCGCCTAGTTTAAAAACCTTCATTTAAAGATCGCACAACGAATGTTCCAAGTGATGGCCAAAAAAATTTCAAGAACTCGACAGTAAATCCGTCTGATCCATGGCTTTTATTATTATACTGTTTTTCATCTGTTTAAGTGCATGGCCAGCCTCATCCATAGATATTGTTCCTTCTAATTGTACCTTTTCGTTGTCTGTAGGACATGAGGTAAGTTAACCATTTAAGAAGTTTCGCAATCCTCAACTTCCTTTGGCCGGTACAATTCTTCATAAAATTTCTTTACTTCATGTTGGATCCTTTCGACATCAGGTATTTCTAACCATCATTTAATAATCAACTTTGTCATATCCTTGTTTAAGAAGTTTCTTTTTTCAAGCGAGCAAAAATATTGATTGACCTTTTTTTCTCCTTCTGCTATCCAACAGGCTCGTGATCGAATCAAAACCCCCTGCTTTTTTAGCTTCCCTAAGTCTAACTAGTTCCTCTTTGTCCTGCTCTAAATCATGTCTTTCTACATCAGTCAACTGTTCCTTCCTCTCTAACTTTTCAATATTCACTTCTAAACGCTTCTGCTGCCTTTCATTACTTCTGCGTTTTCTTTTCAGTTCCAAATGTTATGGTTTTACTTCTTATTTTCATTAACAAAACGTCTAGGAACAGCTGATCTGTAATAGCAAACTGAATTTCTGAATGTTCAATAAATGGCAGTTGTTCTCTTGAATAGGGCAGTACTGTGTACTCTTCTATCACAGCTTTAATTTCCTCGTTAATTTCATCAATGTACTGGTTTGTCCTTCAACAAAGAACAATTAAATTTCCAGAAGGGGTATCGTTTAGCTTGTCTAGCAAAGGTTAAAAATAGAGTAATCATTGAATGGTCTGTCCTGTATCCTGCCTTGATATCTGCATCCGTGACGAAGGTAGACACATAATCTGAAACTAGAAAAAAAATCAAGTCTACTTTGCTGCAGCGGGGAGGACCTGTACCATGTGTATCTTTTCAACTCAGGATTCAACTTTCTCCATACATCTGTAAGATCTAGATTAAGCATCATGTCTTCAACCTGCTGCTGTGCTTTAACATTGTTGTAATGGTTGTAATTAAAATAATCCATTGAAAAATCTTGAACCAGGTTCCAGTTCTCTCCAATTACAACATTCTCAACACCAACATCCTTAATATGATCTAACTCAACAAAAAAAATCAGGATCATCATGTTTTGGCTCATACAGGCTAATAATCAATATCATCTTTATCCAAAATGGATACGACACCAAAGTGTAGTTTCCACCTTATCTTTGTAAACCTTCTTTACACACAAATTCAAAATTATTGTTAAAGAGAATCGCAACACCTCTTGAATTTGACATATATGATTCAAAATATGCTTCAAAACCCCATTCTGCTCTGATACACACTTCAAGCTTGGGGTCAAAATGGGTATCCTGTAAGAGATACACCGAGAACGCCTTTTCTCTTAGATAGTGAAACACATCCCTCCCTCTTTTTTTGATCCGCTAGGCCTCGGCAGTTCATTGAACATAACCTTACAGAGTTACTAATGTTATAACTTTATAAGAAGAGGCAGGAATACACAACTGTACGCAGGAACTCCTATACCCTGCAATCGACATACTATGCAACTGAAATATAGGTAGCTAATTACAAACAAAATCACCAGTCCCCTAAGTGACAACAAAATCCCACCATCCCTCTCGCAAAAGGAAAACAGCGTCTCATTCAACAAAGGATTTCCTCCCAGTTGAACATAAAGACCAAATGTATAAAAGAAAAGCAAGCATAAGACAAAGCAAAAAATAGTAAAGTCAAAGAATCAAGGCTATGATAACAAAACATGGTCAAATTTTGGGGAACGATGCGCTTATGTGCGCCTACAGCACTGAGGATATATTGAGAAACTAATGCGAGTAGTTAAAAAGTACTGGTGAAAACAACGG
>JADBJO010003841.1:20000-50000 GCA_016801955.1 Conus betulinus
CAACTGCCAGGGTCGACAAGGAAGGTAGAAGCCATGGTGGTCAGCTCGGGTGAACCCCCTACCTCCATGGGCGCCCCTCCAGACAGCGGGTGATGACTGGGGTCAGGAACCACAGGAGTGGAGTGAGACACTGGCGGCGCCGGTCCCGTGTGCAGGTTTGCCCCACCCCCTCCATGGTCCTGCCCCTCACCTGTCTGCAACTGCCGTTGTGGTTGTCGCCCGGGTTGTGACTGCTGCTGGTGACGTTGCTGCTGCTGTTGCCGCCGCTTCTGTTGCTGCTGGATACGCTTTGCTTCAGCTGCTGCTGCTACCTCTGCTGCGCAGAAGGTATGTAGCCGGTGAGCTTCTCGTCAGTGACACTGGTGTCACCGCGCTTCACCTCCACGATGGAGTCGTGCAGCAGTCGACTAAACAGTCTGCCACCATTGGCCGACCACGCCTCCACCACCTTCTCGTGCTGTCGGACTCGGGAGGAGCGCTGAAAATTCAGTGCTGTTAAGTCCTCAGTGATCACAATACCGGTGTTCTTTAGTTTGCGTCGATTCTTCACCACCTCAACCTTATCCTTTCTTCCGTGCTGTCGGACTCGGGAGGAGCGCTGAAAATTCAGTGCTGTTAAGTCCTCAGTGATCACAATACCGGTTTTCTTTAGTTTGCGCGTCGATCTTCACCACCACTCAACCTTATCCTTTCTTGACACAAATTTAACTATGACAGGTCTGTTCATGTCCTCATTGGGCCTACCAATCCTGTGCACAGCCGAAATCCTGCTACGGTCAATTCCACTGACACACAGTTTTGAACGGAACAGATCCACAACCTTCCGTTCACAATCCGCCACCGTCTCGTTTCTTCCATCTCCAGTCAATCCAATCACTCTCACAGACTCCCGTCTGGTATACTGCTCCAGTTCGTTGCACGCTTTCTTTTGCTCCAGAACAATACTGCGAAGATTACGAATGTCTTCCTCCTTGTCACGACAGAGGCGCAAAGCTTTATCTAAGAGTGTGCGATGGTTATCACTGTCCTTTTGCAGAGTAATTATCGCTCCCTCCAGTTGTTTAATTCGCACATCAAGCTTGGCTGACAAAGCTGACTGACAAGTATCAATTCGCTGACGCAAATCGTCCAAACCATTTTGCAAAATTTCAGAAGGCATAACTTAGGCTATTGTCACTTCGCTACCGGCAGCTCTTTTCACCGTGAAGTCTAGTTTGAGACAGAGACCTCGAATTCGACAAAGGTCTATTGTATATTGTTTGATTTAGATGAACGTGACAAAAGAAACTGGGTCTCAATGTCATAGTAAATTGTGTATGTTTGAATTTGGTTATGTTTGGTCACAAGGCGTTAATGCGATCCACGATTTTTTTCAGAGTCTTTAGAGTTAGACTGATTTTGTGCAGGTGGCAGGTATGGAATTTTCTTATGGATAGCAGTGAAAGATTTATCTTTTACAGGTCCTTTTGCACCGTACCTGATGTTAAAACCTATCTACAGCTAAATCTGGACAGGCACTTAAAGTATATAACGACTAGATTCAGGCTTGATACTTCTGAAATTGCTGAGCATGATCACCGTCATCGTTCTCATAGTGGAGCAAATTTTATATGTGCACTTTGCAGAAAGGATACAGAAAGTGGAGTGCATTTTGTGTTGTCTCGCCCTGTCTCGCTTAAAATTAAGCGCTCAGTACATACCGATCAAGTTTTATAAATTCCCAAGTCAGTTTAGACTGGCGACATGTACTCATTAGCAAACTGTTATTTTTTGTTCAGTTTATTTATTCAAAGCATTCAAGTTGCGATCTGTCATAAAGTAGTATACAGAATAAGTAGCAGTTGTGTTTGTGTGCAGTTGCACAGGTGCTAAGATGACTTTAGTTAACTTGCAACTCCCTGCGCGAGGAGCTATGGCCTAAAACGTGAATACATTATCTTGAGTCTTGAGCCCCTCTCTCTCTCTGAAATCAAAATTTTGTCCTCTCTCTCAAATCAAAATCTTGCCTTCTCTATATCCTTCCCTCTCTCTAATCAAAATTTTGTCTTCTCTCTCTCCCTCACACACACACACACACACACACACACACAAGGAGCATGTGGTGAAAAGCAAGGCGGTATGGGACAAAATGAACCCAGCTCGCCTCCCTGACAGGTTGACGGCAAAGTGTACGGGGCCAAGCGTCTGAACTTGTCAGCCAGTCTTGCTCGACAGGTCAACCGGGGCACACGAGGCTGTCTGTCACACGCCACAATGTAAAAAAAAAAAGGCATCAAGAACACCAGCTAACCCCTGTGAACGTTTTGAGGCGTGAACAGCAAGTTCTTCGAACCAAAATTAAACCAAATACCATCCCTCTCAGAACAACTCCCTACCCATATATATATATATATATATATATATATATATATATATATATATATATATATAATGAATAAATGATATCACTAATAGGGATCTTCTAAAATGATGTAAATGATTGGTGGACTGATGCAGGGGTGGGTAGGGTAGGAGTCGTTCTGAGAGGGATGGTATTTGGTTTAATTTTGGTTCGAAGAACTTGCCGTTCACGCCTCAAAAACACACACACACACACACACACACACACACACACACACACATATATATATATATATATATATATATATATATATATATATATATATATATATGCGTGTGTGTGTGTGTGTGTGTGTGTGTGTAAGAATCACATCCATTTGTTTAGATTTCAGGCCTACAAACTCACCAGTGACCCATTGTTTACACAGAGTGGGCTTCCGCAAACTGTGCCATCCTTATTTCCATTCATTTTGATCTGTATTCTTGGAAGCACCTACGATGTATCTTAACTGCCAAAATAAAAAGAAGGAGATTAGAATTTTCGGACTCAATAACAATTCTGAAAAACAATCTGATTATGCCCGTCTATTTACATTTAGAATGTTACTCATGGGCTTACCGCATTGATTTGTAGTGTATGACCTGTACTGTACTTTAAAAAAAAAAAAAAAAAAAAAAAAAAAAAAAGATTGGCCCCCACCGTATTGCATAGCACGTTTTGCAGTCGTATTTACATGGAAAAAGAAAAGAGGAAAGAAAACGCTGTCTGTAAGTGCACACAGCGCGGTGGTCGGTCACGATGTCTTGCATTTTCAGCCCACCCTAACGCTCAGCCTGTGCCATTTGCCACTTGTTTCCAAACATGTCGTCCGCAAGGTCACCTTTATAAAAGAATGGAGAAACAAAAACTCCGTGCACTGGCCGTCCCTAAATGGCCAAGCAAGGATGTCATTTGCACCCTTTCTTTCGACTGGAAGGTAGAACTTGGCAAATGTGGAACTCGTACATAATTTGCATCGTTTCTAAAGTTTAAGGACAACGTTAGACAGATGGTGCCTGTCCCCTCTCGCTGGAGACCACAGAGTGTTGGGACCGTCTGGTTTTGAACACAGTAAGCAAACATGCTGGGGACTACTTTACGTTTGGAGAGAGAAAATAACACGCTGTGACTGTCACCGTTTAAAAATAGAAAAGCAAACGTAATATGCTTTCTATTCGTTTGAAGACAGAAAGAAAAAAAAATGCTGTGATTCTTGACATTTGAAAAGAAAAAAAAACACACTAAAATGCTGTGGATGTATATTTGAAAACAAGATTAAAAAAAAAAAAAAGAAAAAAAAAAGTTATAACTCTTTACGTTTGTGGGTAGAAAAAAAAAAAAAAGAAGATAAAATGCGACTCTACGTTTAAATAGAAAATGTTACGACTCATGTATGAATGCAAAAAAACATGAAATGCTCTGACGCTTTTCCTTTGGACACCGAAAACAAGAAAGTTCAGTGACCGTCGAAATTCAAAGACAGAAAGAAAAATTGAAGAAGTTGTAAATGTTTACGTTTGAAGACAGAAGAACACAGATGCTGCAGTTTTAGATGACAGAGAAAAAAAAAAAACAAAAAAAAACTGCTGTATTTCTTTGCGTCTTATTTCAAGATGGCAAAAAACAAGTGGCATGATGCTTAAGATTTTAAAGGCCAAAACAAGCTCTCTCTCTCTCTCTCTCTCTCTCTCTCCTCTCTCTCTCTCTCTCTCTCTCTGTTGGAAAAGGGAATACATGTAAAAGTTGCTGTTGTGCATTGCATTTGAAGACGCACAAAACATGATTTCTGGCAATATCTATTTTAAAACAGTAAAACTGACTGTCGTAACTCCCTCCATTTGAAGACCAAAGACATAAATAAAAAGGCTATCTCTGTATGTTCTTATCTTTTTTTGGAGTCGGAAAAGAACATGTTTAAAGCCCATATTTTCTACATTTGAATTCATGAAAAAAAGAAAAACCGTTGCATTTCATCGTTTAAAGATAGAGACAAAAGTAAAGAGCTGCTGCCCCCACCATTAATCACAGAAAATTACGTTTGAGAAAATGATAAAGTCTTTAAATTCAATAAAAACACAAAACACCGTCTTTTTCAGCACAAGCTTTCGAGCCACTGCTCTTCTTCAGGCCGCATGACAACAAGTGACGCAATGGAAAAAAATGACGTCCATTGGTGACATAATCTGTGACGTCATCACAGATTTATGTCACCAATGATAAAGTTCTTTCTGAAATGATAAAGTTCTTTCTGAGACTTTTTCGAAAGCATGACAGTCTGTCCACAACATGTAGGTTTCAGTTACTATTCCACCAAAACACAGAGTAAATTCTAAAGGCAAAGGAGTGAAGCCGATGTGCTTTGTGGGATTACACAACTCTAATCACAGAATATTTTGATTCGTTGGCATTAGCTAGCACGATATATGTCAATAGTGAACAGGAACAAGAAAGGGCACAAAAAATCACATTCGAACCGAGAAAAAATCAGACTCTTAACATTGCTTTAATTGTTTGTCTTCGGTTTTAGGTGGTTTGTTGGAAATTAAAACACACAGAAGGTAAATTAATCGCTCCATGGGAGTCCAACTTTTAAAATGTAAGGATAAGTGAAACTGGAAGGGGGTGGGATATAACCTTGTGTATGAATGAAGGTATTTCTTGCACATCAATGTCTTTTTAAAACAGAATCAAGAATTGTAAAAAGGAACATGGCACGGACCGAAATCGTTTGCCTCACGATGTGAAACAATCGTATATTAAGACGCAAAAGAATTTTTAAAAAAAATCTGGCACTGTAAAGTGAAAAGGCGAATTTATCCCAATGTGTCTCACGGCTATGATTTCGCAATAAACTTGTATACAGGGAATGTATCTGGGACGAATGGTAAGTGTGGGGCACTCCAGAACAGACGAACTTTTCTGACCACCATGGAACGACCATCTCAAATCTGTCATATCCTCATCATGTTTTCTCGTCTCTCGTCTGCTGGTGGGGAATGCCACGATGAGGACTCCAACGTTCCTTCCAAACTTTCTCAGCAACTACACGATCTCCGAATGGCCAACTTCCCGCAGATGCATAGCTACGCTGTGGATAACCACGTTCCCAACGGATTATGCAAAACCTGGATCGGCACTGTGGTGAGTGCGAACAGTTCGTGGGAGGAGGATCACTGTCGGACCTGTGTCTGTGACCCGGTGCTGGGTACAGTATGCACACAGCCGCTGTGTGAGATGGATTCCCGTCCCTACGTGGAGGCCAATTGTGAAGAGGTATTGCAGGTTTGTTTTAATGGATTGTTAGACGGATGAATGGAGATACGTTTGGATTCAGTTCAATTCAGTTAATCTGTTTATGACTCAGCCGACCGCAGGGGGCCATATCAAGGCTGCCATGTTATCAACACTGGTAGGGGCCAACAACGTGTGCTTGTTAATTAACAGTAAAAAAAATAATAGTAAGTTTCGTAGTTTCGAATATATTCCCAACGATTTAAACCTGGATCTCTCACTAACAAATATATTACATCAAACGACCGACTGGACGAAAGGTGCTGGTAATTTGTCGACATGGTATCGAGGTCATGATGTCTAAGCGCGCGCACACGCATGTGTGTGTGTGTGTGTGTGTGTGTGTGTGTGTGTGTGTGTGTGTGTGTGCGCGCGTGCGTGCGTGCGTGCGTGCGTGTGTGTGTGTAACAAAGATGGAGAGACAGATATAGGGAAATGAAAAGAGCCTTCACCTTCCCTTAAATGTTACGAATTCACCTCCCTTCGAATATTGCGATTTTACAATACCCAGTCACCCACCAACCCATCGCCCTAAGGTGGACATTCGGCGAAGAAGCTCTGCATGAATCAAATGAGTTGAAACTCCGGGAATGGGTGGGAGAGGAGAGTGCGTCAACTAAATACCCCACACATACACTCGTATTAGTATTACATAGGATGTGAGCGACCAGTTCTCTCCAGATGGAGAGTAAACAGAGGAAACAACTCTACCTATTTCCTCATCCCGTCGTCATTTATCTCCCCTCCCCTCCCACCATTTCTCCGCTCCTCGCGCATCTCTCCTCCTTCCTTCCCCCACCAGAAACAAACAAACAAACAAGCAAGACCACCACCACCAAGAGCAATTACACTAATCAGACCCTCAGTAAACAGTATACAGCCTTCCAGAGTTAACTAATTCAAGTTGAGAAGGAAATCTTCCTCACTCCCCGCCCCCCCCCCCCCCCCTCCCCGCCCCGCACCAATGTTCTTCAGCCCAGTTTTCGTCCCCCCCACCCCCCCCCCCCCCCCCCCCCCCCCCTTCTCTTCTACCCCTTTCCCTCATGCCCCATCCTTCCTTCCCTTAAAAAGCTAAATACGTCTATTCAAAATTCCAGTCGAGAAGGAAATCTCCATCCCTCCCCCCTCCAGCAACACTTCCGTCAAACTTTCTCTCCTCCCCCTCCCTCTCCCAATCCTACATCCTTCCCTCACCCTCACCGCCCTTCTCCATCCTGACCACACAAAGCAGAAGAAGTAGAGCAAAGAAACAATTAAAGGGCATTCAGGACAGATAGATCTCTTCCAGATTGAACGAATCTTGGATCTGCCCTTCGAGTAAATTCATGAATAAAAATAACTTTATGCTATCCGCTAGAGGAAGTAAATTTGGGTACAGACTGAAGGCATTAACCCCGTGTACTTTTTTCCTTTAATTTTCTTTTTGATAGACCGTACAAAAAAACTCGAAAAGTTTGATTAATGAGACTTTTTTTTTTTTTTTTTTTAACGGGATTATATAGGCCTACTTCGTAGGTAGTTCGAATAAGTACTTTCGCAGGATTTATGTTCATAGGAGCATTTGCAATAATCAATGGGCTAAAAAATCAATGGATCTAAAACTAATAACTTCGTCCCTGGGCTACAGTCAAACTTTTTACGTTGGGGTCAATGTAGATTTGTAGGCTTGTTTTGTTTTTGTTTCTTTGTTTGTTTTAGAACTCTTCCTAACACACACACACACACACACACACACACACACACACTCCGAGCCATGAATTTTTTTTTTTTTTTTTAATCATCCTATAATTCCTTTTGGGCATGGAAACTAAACGACAACATACTTTGCGTTACAGAACAAAAATCAGTTTTTAAAATATCAATCATTTTCAGTTAGCGAGTCGACAAATTATGGAATATATTAGCAACGAGTATGATTATGAAATGCAAACATCAGGCGATCGCATAAAGAAAGGAACAAATCATCCTTTCCCATCTGTATAGATTTGCCCAGTTTGAAACAAACAACCCGCCCTGTTCCGAGCAGGCCACACAACATTTTTGACCCCCCCCCCCCCCCCCCCCCCCCCCCCCCCCCCCCCCCCCCCCCCCCCCCCCCCCCGCCCCCCCCCCCCCCCCCCCCCCCCCCCCCCCATTTCTGTCTTAAATATAAATCTTTCGAAGGATAAAAGGCTTAGCAGATGGGAAGTCACTACCCTCCTTTCATTCTAGCACGGCAACAACCATGATGAAGAAAATTACAATGCAAATGTGTGTGTGTCTGAGTGTGTTAAACATAAAACGGGCCTTATAAACTCAACAACTGTTCCTCAACTGATTCAATTCAATTTTGCTTTGAAAAGTGGTGTGACAATGCCAATGTGATTTGAAAGTTAGCGTCCTTTTAGTGGATGACCTGGGCATCCAGCACCCGTTCTGCAGGGCACTGGGCCTTATAGCTATGTCCTTTTTCTTTTTTGTTTTAAACATTTTTTATTTCTTCATTCCAATAACCGTCAACAATCATGCAACGTATTTTGATCATAATAATTATAACATTGGTTTGAAGATTTTTTTAACGGAACTAAACATCTGGAAAAAAAAACCAAAGTAATAAATGCAAAGTGAAATTACAAATCAAAATCCCAAAGAAAAAAAAAGATCAAATTAATCAGATAATCTTAAAGGATCAAAATTACATTAACAACTGAACAAACATATCACTGACCATACACACTGACACCCCCCCCCTCCCCCCCCCCCCCCCCCCCACCTCCCCCCACCCCTTTCCTCAACCCTTCCCTTTGAGGCAAAAAGAAAGCTTACATTCATTTAGATTTAGTTATATTGTTGTTCATTCTTTTAAACAGTGGATATATAGCAAACAAACCATTTTGTCAATCAGCATTCACAGTGATTTCTATACGTACGCATATTTTCTATTTAGCTGAAATTATCCATTCTCTCCCACAGTTATTTTTCACAATATAACCCAACACAATACAGGATAATATCACATTATCAGTGATCACACTAACAACAATACTATCATAGTATTAACATTAATAAAAAAAAAAAAATACTGGTAATAATAATACTGATATACTAGTAATGATGGTAATAATCTTGCTAAAGGAGAGAATGAATGAATTATTCTGGCTTATTCATTGGGGTCTTCAAATAAAGGTTTAAAATTTATCCATTTCATTTCACACTTGCATAGGTCATTATTAGCTGATGCTATTAGTCTTTCAAGGCTGAATCTTTTCTTTGAGTATTTTTTTTAACACTGAAACTATTGGGTGACTTTTATTTATTTTACATCTATATATGTAGTTCTTTGCTATTAAGATTATCAAATCAAATACTGCATCAGTTTTTAAGTTGACTTCAGTTCCAAATATGACTAAATTTTCTGAAAATTGTAGATTACACACCACTGAACATTTTTTCCCTAAATACATTTTCTAATGCGTTCCAAAAATCTTTAACATGTTTGCACCTCCAGAACATGTGTTCAATACTGTCTTTCTCTTGGTTACAAAAAAACTACACTTTTCATTATTGTTATTCCCATTTTCTTTTAGTACTACATTAGTAGCTATAATTCTGTGAACAATTCTTATCTGCAACCATTTCAGTTTGATATCTTTTGTAAAGTGAATTTTCTGGAAAACACACATTCCAGGGTATATCTCTGTTTAACTTGTCAGCCCATTTGGTACAACAGTTTGGTCTCCCACAGTCTTTGTTTAATATTTTATAGTATACTTGGGATCCTTTTTCCGCTACATTGTATATCTTTTTGAGTGCTGCATTGTATTCTAATGGGATATTATTCTCAATATGGAATCCTTGTTTTTTTATATATTTTTTTTTTTTTATTGATGCTATACAGCCAGCATATGATAGAAAGTCTATTTGTATTCTGTATTTTGCTCTAAATTCTTCCAGTGTTAAAAAAATCACCATTGTCTTTCATTAACTGGAATATTCTATTAACATTCTTTTCATTCCAGCTGTTGAATTTTATCATTTTATTACCAATCTTAATGTTTTCATTGTATAAAATAGGTTCTGCTAATACTTCTTCAGCCTTTTCTGGCCTTATTTCATAATATATTTGTTTATATGAGGAGAACACATGCTGCCAGAATACATTATCTTTGCTTTTCATACATAAGTAATTTGGAGAGAATATTCTTCTATTTGTTCAGTAAATGGATAGCAAGAAATCATAAAATCTTTCCATTTATGGCTTGTATTTTTAAGTCTTTTTAACCATGTTAATTTTAATGCTGCAATCTTCTTTGCTTGTATATTTGGTACGTTCAGTCCCCCCTCTTTCATATCTTGAACAGCCGTCTTACGGCATATTTTGTCTCGTTTTTTCTTCCCCATATAAAACAGAAACATAATCTCTGTAGCTCTTTAATAACAGAATCTGGGGGGTTCGGTAGCAGTAGCCAAAGATGAGTAAGTTTTGACAAAATTAGAGCTTTTTAAAACTGCTATTCTTCCTAAAGGTGTAATTACTCTTTTCAGCCAGGTTCTGAATAGTGTGCTTTAACTTCAGTCATTTTTTTTCTTTGTAATTTTCTTTGTTCCATTTCTGTAAGGTCTTTAGTAAACCATACTCCGAGTATCTTAAATTCATCTGGATCCCACATCATTTCCAAATGTTCCATATATTTCACTTTACAGTTTTTTTTTTTTACTTCCAAGCCAAATAACTTGTGTTTTTTCTTTATTTAAAAACAGTCCTGATGTCTTTCCAAACTTCTCAAGAAGATGGATAGATTTTTCAAATGATATTTATATCTCCTTGATCATCAGTTGTGTGTCATCGGCAAATTGTGATATCTTATATTCATGTTTCCCAATCCAAATCCCTTTTATGTTTTTTTCTTCTTTCATCATAATGGATAATATCTCCGCGCAAAGCACGAAGATATACGGTGACATGGGGGTCCCCCTGCCTACAGCCTCTCTCAATCGAAAACCAGTCTGATATCTGACCATTCACAACAACAGTCGACTTAATATTTTTTTATATAAAATACATATCCATTGACATATACTTTTTCCAAACCCAAAGGCTTTTTAGAACTTTAAACATAAAGTTCCAATCTAAGGAGTCGAATGCCTTCTCAAAGTCAACATTAATTAACATACCTGGAGAGTATTTTTTGAACTGAGATGGTTTATTAGATCGTATATTAATCTAATGTTGTATCCCATATATCTATTTGGGACAAAACCAGTCTGATCGTCACTAACTAGTATTGGAAGTACCTTTTTTATTCTGTTGGCTATACATGTTGATCCTATTTTATATATAACGTTTAGTAATGTAATAGGCCTTCAGTTTTTTCACATACTTTTTGGTTTACCTGGTTTGGGGATGCATGTAATTACCCTCTCTTTGTGTTATGGAGAGCTCTCCCTCTCTATAGCTTTCATTCAATGCCCTAACTACTAGATAGCCCAACTGCTTCCAGAAACACTTGAAAAAACTCTGCTCCGAATCCATCTGTTTCCTGGATTTTTCCCATTCTTCATGTTTTTTAATGCAATGCTTGCTTCCTCCAATGTTATTTTCCCCCTCTAAAGATTCACGGTCTTCCTCTATTAAGTTCGGAATTCCATTAACTAAATCATTTATTTCGCATTTTTCTAGATCTCTTTTTTTGTGTATATTCTTCATAAAAGTTTTTAACTTCCCTTTTAATCTCACCTGTCTCTTCTATTTCTGTTCCCTGAGTGTTCACAAGTTTTGTTATCTGTTTGCTAATAAAGTTGCGTTTTTTCTAAGCTACAAAAATATTTAGTTATTTTTTTCCCCATCTGCAACCCATCTTGCCTTTGACCTTAACAATACTCCATTCATGGTCTTTTCTCTCAAAGTTTGTTAATTCTTGATTATGCACTTCAAGTTCTTTCAAAATCTTCTTGTGTTTTTTGTTCCTTTTTCTTCAATTTTCTTTTATCCTTTGTATAACGTTTTTTTTTTCTTTTTTTGGGTTGATTCTTTCTTCTTCTTCATTGTTGCATAGGAAATAGTCTTAGCTCTTATTTTCATAAGTAAAAAATCAAGAAACGTCCTATCAGACACCGTCAATTTTTTATATCTGAGTCTTTCGCATCTTGATGATCATTGTAATCTTCATTGTTTTTAGTGTATTCTTTTATTACGTTTTGGATTTCTGTGTTTACTTCGTCCAAGTATTTTTCATCTTTTAACAAGGAGGTATTGAATTTCCAGAAAGTACTGTGTTTAGTGTCTTTTCCCAAATTTCAGTTTCAGGGTGATCAATGAATGATCTGACCTATACCCCGGTAAGATATTTGTATCCTCAAAATACCAAATCAAATAGTCTGATAAAAAAAGAAGTCTAGTCTACTTTTGTTGTAAAGGTGAAGGCCGTTTCCATGTATACCTTCTACTGCTTGCTCTTGGATTATTTCCCTCCAGATATCTGTTAATATTAGTTCAGTCATCATATCTTCAACAGCTTTCTTGGCCTTGGGACTATTAACATGTTTGTAATTGAAACAGTCAATTTCTTGTTCTAGTGTAACATTAAAATCTCCTACGACTATGATATTGTTATTATTGTACGCTTTTAATTTATGTGTGTAATTTCCTCATAGAAGGCTGGATTGTCCTTGTTAGGTCCATATACATTTACTAACAGCAGCTCTTTCTCCATAGTTGTAAAAGCTATAATGATATAATTTCCATTTGGATCTGTTTTCAACTTTGTTTATTTCAAATTCAAAGCTATTATTAAAAAGGACCGCACCCCCCCTGGAAGATGGACAATGAGATGATGAGAAGAAGCATTTATAACCCCATTCTGATTTATATATATTTGTGCGTTTCTTTTTGAAAATGTGTGTCCTGTAAACAGTATATAGAAAAGCTCTTTTTTTCTAAGGTAATGAAACACATCTCTCTTTTCTTGCTATTTCCCAGACCTTGACAATTTAGAGATGATATTGTCAAGGCGCTGGTATTGTCTGTTCTATTATTCATTATGCATGTTAAAACGCCACACTTTATTTATATGTATAATGTTTTCATACTGTATAAGATTATAGAAATTAAACATTTTTAGTCAGCCGTTTTTCAGGGTCATGTTTCAGTGCCTGTAATGAAAACACACATGTTCCAACTAACACACTGCACTTAACTCCACTAATCCAACTTACAAAATGCAAAAAACAATACACATTGATTCTTTGATAAAACACACACACACACACACACACACACACACACACACACACACACACACACACACACACACACACACACACACACACACACACACACACACACACACACACACATCCCCCAATTCAAGTGTAACACCATTCAACATTGTATACATCATTGTTTCCCCCTTGGGAAAAAATATGCATCTAATAACCAGGAATGTGAATGATCTTGTCCATTGTTCAAGAAGTATATCAGTTTGTTCGAAGTTGTAAATATCTTTTATGTTTGCCCCTTTCCCCACTCCCTTGCATTCTGCATTCATACCACCGCTCACAGTCACACACTTAAACATAAGATCTAAACACAAAAAAGAAAACCATAAAAAAAAACACATAATCATACTTATCTTGGGTTCACCATCCATACACAACACCATTTTATGTATCATAATGTATATTTCTATCATAATTCATTGCCAGGCAACAGAACGATGAAAAAAATGTTAATACCCTGGTTCTTTCTTTTGGTTCACCACTGAAAGAGAACTATGAATAAGACCACTTCAGTACATTATCTTTGTCAGGTGAAAAAGAAAAAAAAAAGTATCCTTTCCTTGAAGTCACTATTAAAAAGGAAAGCTATGTCCTTTTTCAATCGATTTTCGTCAAATCTCTTTAATGCTTGCTGTAGCAAAGGCAATCTAACCTGACCAGTTAGCACTTCAGTGGGTGACATAGCTAGCCAGCGCCTAAGGTACTAGGCCTTCTAGGTTGACCACTTCTGAACCGATTTTATTCGAATTTGCAGCGAACTTTGGTGTTGCCATTATGACAAATCTTCACAGCAGTACAAGTACCTGTTTTTATGACGGTATTCAGCATCATGTACTCTGTGTTAAACCACTAAAAAAAAAGTTTGCAAATGTGAGTGCGCACGCATGTGTGTGTGTGTGTGTGTGTGTGTGTGTGTGTGTGTGTGTGTGTGTGTGTGTGTGTGTGTGCTTCGTGCATGCTTGTGTGCATAAGTGTGTTTGAATACGTGCATGTGGGTCGACGTGCCCACAATGACCCCCCCCTCCCCTCCCCACCCCCGTTTTCAAATTATAGAATGAGTGAGAGAAATATGTTTTGAAAGTTGTATTAGCATTGCCTTACAATGCGAATTTCACCCAGGAAAAAAAATCTGAAATAATCCGAGGGGGGGGGGGGGGGGGGGGGAGGGAGGGGGGGGGGGTCATTCCTGGCATAAGGCCAGAATGACTCCCCACTTCTATTTTTTTAACTCCCCGGGAGTCAGTCTGGATCAACACTTCTTGATCCAAATAAACTCCCGGAGAGTTAGTTTAGGCACGTGCGTATTTTAACTCCCCCCCCCCCCCCCCCCCCCCCCCCCCCCCCCCCCACCCCAAGGGCGTAGAGTTTAAATACGCACTTGCCTAAACTTGCTCCCGGGCAGTTACTTTCAATCAAGAAATGTTGATCCAGATTGACTCCCGTGGAGTTAAAAAATAGAAGGGGGGAGTCATTCTGGCCTTATGCCAGGAATGCCTCCCCCCCCCCCCCCCCCCCCCCCCCACACACACACACACACACACACACACACTGCAGAGAGACACTTGACACATGACACTTGAAAACTTTACTTGACAAGGTGAGGGGGGGGAAAGCGCCTGACTGAAGGGGGGGAAAGCGCCAAGTGCCTTTGCATAAGGGGGGGGAGGGGTGGGAATTTTTTCGTGGAGCAGAGAGTGCGTCTTCACTGCTAGCGTGTTACTCGAAAAAGGAAGTGCTTTTACGCTTGCCTGCAATTGATACTGTTCTCTTCATTCTCACCCATCTTCACTCACCACCTAATCAACATGCTTTCTCTTTCACGCCTTTCTCACATACATGCAACACATGACACAAAGATATTGTATTGCGCTTAGGTCCACTCCATGAGGAGTGAAAAATTATAATGTCACTTTTTCATATACAAGCATTATACCCGGTGGGTATATGAACAGGTACATATAATAGTGAACCTGTAAACCTCAGAATTCCTTTTCTCTTGTAATTTCGTAACTTTACGTCCCATTACTTTAAGTGTTTTTCTTTGATCACTTTGTTTTCTGCAAGTGAGGAATTCAACGAATAAATTCAACCTTAGCTTCAAATGTACAATAATACTTTTTTTGTTTGTCAGGTATTGGAATTCGACGATTAAACTCTCCAATAGCTTCAAAAGGACAATATATTTGTTTGCCCGGTAACTGGATTCAACATTTAAGTCACAAGTTTCATAAGGACAATACCATTTGTTTGCCAGGTAACGGCTAATAATCCAGTATTTCTTTCGATTTCTGACCAGCGCTTTGCGCCGATTTCTTTCCAACACTGCTGAAGGGGTTTAAAACATCAATTCCCCTGGGATCTGAACTTTGACTGAAGGGGGGAAAGCGCCATGAGACACTTCTTGCTCATTTTTTGGGCATGAAGTGTTGACCCCCGAGTCATAACCGAAAGGTAGTGGACCTAAGCGCGTTGACTGTCTGAGGATTACGAAATCATAATGAAAATAATAACAATTACTATAGCACCCAACCTAACAACGTAGGCTGCTGGGCGCTTTGCAAGCTTTAACAATTCAACATCTTATAATATGTGCAGAAAAAACACACACGCACCAAATATTGCGTTCATAGGTCATCAACATAGCTACACCCACACGCGCGTGCCCGCGCACAGCCGTTCGCGCGCACACACACACATCCTCCTCGCGCACACGCGCCTGGAACATACTGTTGCACACACAAGGTTATACTATGTAACCAGTGAACAGCTCCTTTGTACACAAGCAAAGTGTACACATATATAATGTCTTGTGGGGGTTGCCCGTCCTTCTTGTTGCCTTTGCTACGCCCTTGTCCGCCGGTTTTGTCTGTTAGCATCCGCAGGTCCGGGGGCCCCCAGGACCTTGTAGTGCGTCCTGGACTGGGCCCACGATGCTGGTCTGCCAGTCCGCGGCTTGTTGCGCTGGAGGTACCGTGAAGGTCGTCGTGGGTGTGGCTGCCACCTGTTGTGCCGGGTCGGCCATCGTCGATGTGCTGCCTCACTCGCTTTCAGCGCAGGCCTTCGGCGCGTCGCTGCGGTCTTGTCTTTGGCATCTGTAAAATACCCAATCTTCGGACACGAAAAGGGGGGCTTACCGTGTGTGTACTTCTATTGCCCTGTGAATGGAATGGGATCAATCAACACGGGTCAGAACTGCACGCGTACTGGCCAAAAGTCACAACTAATATCGCTGGATTGTGGAGGAACAGTCCTAGTCGTGGCTAACATCATCACATTGCCGAAAGAACATGCAAACACACACAACTGATACAGCCGCACTGCTGAAAAATTGCTGAGAAGCCTGTAACCCTTGTCACGGGTAATGTAGCCGCACTGTTGAGGAGCATGCAGAGTTATACAGCTGGTCATCATCATCACCACTGAAATAGCCGAATTGGTGAGAAACCTGCAAAAAAAAACACATCCTGGGTGGCTGCATTGAGGAAGATTTTCTGAGAAACTCGCAAGACATAGCCACGGCTCACGTAGCCGGCTCACGTAGCCGCATGCTGGGAAACCTATATATATATATATATATATATATATATATATATATATATAACATGTGGCCGCATTGCTGGAAAACATGCAAAGTTACATATAAAAATGCTTAGACACAACTGATGTAGCCGCGCACTGAGGAAAGATCGTTGAGGGACTTGCTGAGAAACCTGCAAACCAGTGTCATGGCCACATTGCTGAAAAAAAAGATGCAAATATATATATATATATAAATATAAACCTGCCAAACACAGCTGATGTGTACCAGAGAGGAAAATTGTTGAGACAGTCACGGTTGATGTAGCTGCATTGCTGCAAAATGTGCATTTTCACCGCTGATGTAGCTGCCTTGCGGAAAAAAACAGTCATGCCTTGAGTAGAAAACCTGGATCCTGGCTAATATGGCTGCATTGCTGAGAGACATGGCAGATCACAGCAGATGTAGCTGCATTGAGTGGAAAACATAGGTCACAATTAATACAGCCGCATTGCTGATGAACATGCAAGATCACAGAAAACATAGGTCACAATTAAAACCCGTTGAGTGCCTTTAAGCCGTCAGCTGACGCCGTAGTAAAAATGTACTTCCAGTGCCTATGGGCCGTCCACTGACGTCATGCATTTGTCTTGAATTTTCATTCGTTACTATTCCTATCAAAGGACTGAAAAATAGAGTGTGCGTAGTAAGCCTTATATGTCTGCAGTATTAAAATGATATGCAAATGACCACATGTGAGGGGAAAGACCATTTTTCCTCATCACTGACTGGATGGACCAGCCAGCGCTTTGTCTCGCTTGCAAAGATGGCGGCGCAACCTTCGACGAGCGTAGCGACCAAATCAACGTACTTACACAGCTGAGCGGGCTCTGCTAATCATTTTTGACAAAGATAATAATCTTTTATTCAGCGACTCACTCGAGCATGAAGGTGAGATGATGATAGTGATGGAATTGCCGACCACATTCGTCAGTTATTGAGTCGTGCTGTGCGATCTCAAGAGTGTGTTCAGCTGACTGGTTACCAGCGTCGGACGAGCTAGCCTAGTGTGTACTCTGCACTGTGTGCGAGTGGCCAGCGACGTGTTAGTCAGCGCGAGAGGGGAGCGCGGCCTGCTCGCGGCGTGACACGGGCAGCAGGAATGGTAGGGGAAGAGGAGTGAGGAGTGAAAGAGAGGGTTGAAGTCCAGCAAGGGGGCGTGGTGGGGGGGGGGGGGTGGTGGTCGTGGACTGACCTGTCTGCATGAGGTGTGAGCGTCTGGATAGACTTCTTCTAGACTGTCTTACTTTCATTTACAGGTGTAGTCTGGATAGACTTCTAGACTGTTTTACTTTCATTTACAGGTGTAGTGTGACAATACAAACTTTATTTTCAACTTTTTTTTTTTTTTTTTTTGTGTTTTTCTTTTGGATTTTTGGATGTGAAGCTGTAGTGGTAAATACATATGTTTTTGATCGTGCAAAAAAAAAAAAAATCTATCCAAATCTAAATGCCTTTTTTTTTTTTTTTTTTTTTTTTTTTAATGATCAAAATTAAAACAAAAGAAGCCCAGATTCAAAAATTGCCATTCAATGTCCTTCAAAAATCATATATATTTTTTTTTTATATCTTTCGTAGTTTCCGAGCTAGAATTTTTTGTTAATTATTACCCCCAAATCATTAGATTTCCCAGGCACTGGGCAAGCCTTTGTTATGTAATATTTTCAGGCAGTGAATGGGTTAATATAGGCACATTGCTGATGAACATGCAAGATCACGGAAAACATAGGTCACAATTAATATAGCATTGCATAAACTGATAAACAGCAAGATCACAGCTGAAGCATCACCACATAGGATGTAGCTGCATTGCTGATAAACATGCAAAAACATATGGCTGCATTGACTAATAGGTCAGCCGCAGCCGCATTGCTGATAAACATGCAAGACCACAGCTGATGTAGCTGCATTGAGTGGAAAACATAGGTCACGGCGAATGGAGCCGCATTGCTAAGAAACATGCAAGTGCACAGGTGATGTAGCTGCATTGAATAGAAAACATGGGTCACGATTAATGTAGCCGCATTGCTGATAACATGCAAGATCATCACGGCGAATGGAGCCGCATTGCGCTTGCAGAAAACAAAGTGATCAAAGAAAAACACTTAAAGTAATGGGACGTAAAGTTACGAAATTACAAGAGAAATGGATTTCTGAGGTTTACAGGTTCACTATTATATGTACCTGTTCATATACCCACCGGGTATAATGCTTGTATATGAAAAAGTGACATTATAATTTCACTCCCCATGGAGTGGACCTAAGCGCAATACAATATCTTTGTGTCATGTGTTGCATGTATGTGAGAAAGGCGTGAAAAAGAGAAAGCATGTTGATTAGGTGGTGAGTGAAGATGGGTGAGAAGATGAAAGAGAACATTATCAATTGCCATGGGACCTAACAAGAAGCATCAGCCACAAAAGCCTTTTCATCCAATCTGTCTTTGATAAACACTAATAATAGTAAACAAAGCTGACTAGAAGCATGCAGAGAGAGAGAGAGAGAGAGAGAGAGAGAGAGAGAGTAAAAAAAGAGAAAGAAAAACAGACGGCAGAGAGAGAGGGAGTAGGGGAGACACTAGAGACAGAGACACTGAGATAGACAAACAAATAAACAGGCAAACAGACAGACAAGTAAAAAGGGCAGACAGACAAGCAAGGAGAGTAAGAGAGTGAGCGAGAGACTGAAAGAAAGTTGGGGGGGGGGGGGGGGGGGGGGGGGGGGAGACAGGACAGAGACAGACAGACAGGCAGAGACAGAGGCGAAGGGAGGGAGGGAGGTGGTGTATATTAAATGTTTATTTCTCATATCGTGACTAACACATAAAACTGAATGTTTTGGGGCGGGGGAGTTAATCTAAAAGGGGGGTGTGTCATTCTGGCGTGGTTTGTTTTAACTCCTGGGGAGTTAAAATTGGCACGTGCTAATTCTAACTCCCGGGAGTTTAAGTGGAGGGGAGTTAAAATGCATCGTTAAACCGGCTTTGGTTTTGACTAATTTCTTAAAATAAACCTTTCTTGTGGAAGAATAACGCATTTTGGACATTTCATTATAAAATGAAACCCGTTCTCGTCGAACTATTTCACAATTATGACAAATATGTAATTCTCTTGGAGCCTTTTAATGCCATCCAACTTTAAAAAAAAAAATAAAAAAAAAAAAGTTCTTTGTAACTGCTACATTTGAACTTTGACAGAGATATCACACTAACATCTGGTAAATTGTTAATATGTTTATCTTCATCTCTCCCCCCCCCCCCCCCCCCCCCCCCCCTTTTTTTTTTTTTTAAATTTTAATTTCCGTAAAACAACCATTTGTTGCTGTTCTTTGATGACCTACGCCATGTACAGCTATAAGTATCTCGCAATTCGTATTTCACAGGTTGATGATTTATTCCATTTTGTTTGAGAATGATTGAGATTATGAGACACAGTCAAATCCTGTTTGAAATAAATTATTCTCACATGATTAAGTCTGTGAGAAATAAAAAGATTTTTTTTCGAACACAGTGTCGTTTGTTTTGCTGGAGGTTTTTTTTTTTTTTTTTTTTAAAGCATTGTTTGTAAAACAGTCTAGAATTTTGGCTGGAGTTTTTTTTTTTTTTTTTTTTTAAAGCATTGTTTGTAAAACAGTCTAGAATTTGATTATTCTTGCTTGTGGTTGTACCAAGACTGAAGTAGGTTAATTCATGTTTACCATAAATCAAAGGTGTCATGGCAACTTTTGATTTCATCTGAAAGTATCCAAGAAATATCACTTTTAATTTTTCAAAAACATCAGCAGAGAAACCTCCCAAATTTCACAGCCTTACAAAGACACCGGAAGTATTATAGAATGGAAAAGCTTCAGACACCAAAAGAGAAACTGTTGTTTCATAGCTGTCTGTAACAACGTGAACATCGACATCAGCTCTCGATTCTAAGCGCGTGTTTTATCGTTTTAAAAAGAGAAGTACCTGTTCTACCGAATTCAACACCTAAACACTTATATGATTTAACTGTCTGTAATATCTTATTACCAAAAGTAAACGTATCACATTTTTCAACCGAAATAAAAACAACTTCCATAGTCTCATCTGGATTTGCCAAAAGTTTCTATTTTTCACAAAACACTTGCAAAAGATATCAAGTTTCTTCTGCAAAGCAGATCTGGTATTAGCCAAAACACACACACACACACACACACACACGCACACACACACACAACGCGGGCAAAAATAAAGGTTCCCCGGCGGATGTGGTTAGAGCAGGGTGTTGCCTGAAGTTGTCAGGTCCTTTTATGAATGGTGGCGCACACTGACATTGAGTTATGACAGTCAGACCAGGCCAGTGACAGTTTGGCTGAAGGGGGGCAAGGGTGGGTGGGGTGGTGAGGAGGGGTGGTGGTGGGGGAGGGGTGGTGGTGGGGGAATAGGGAGCCATGAAAGAAAAAAGGGTACGGAGGGCGGAAAGGGTGTGTGTGTGTGTGTGTGTGTGTGTGTGTGTGTGTACGTACGTACGTACGTACACCTCCTTTAGTGAAGAGAGGTGTATATATTTCCTTTCATTTGGAGGGGCGGGGTTTTGGTGCGTGGGGCGATGCTATTTTCATCTAAACAGAGAGAGACAGAGACAGAGAGAGAGAGAGAGAGAGAGAGAGAGAGAGAGAGAATGAAATGAATTGAAAAATAGTATATTCATTTACACAGGCCATAGCCCCTATATGAAGGGGAGTGTGACATTCAAATAATTCAAGACAAAGAACATTTACTCAATGGTACCATACACAAACATAACAAAATAGTCAAACTGTGCTATGAACATAATACATCTCTTAATTTAAAGGCGTGGTAAAGAAACAGACTAACATTTTCTACCACATTTCATTGGTAGAGCCGTCAGCATACACAAGCGGAAGAGACAGGGCTGCTTATATTATTTTCTGGAATAAACTTTTCTCTAATATTCTGAATAGCTGGGCATACTAAAACAAAATGTATTTCGTCTTCCTTTGATTTTCTGCACAGTGGGCATATTAAATCATGATCAGTATGAGCCCTGTATCTAAGGTAATGAACTCTTATTTCTGACACTCCAAATCGGAACCTAGATGTGATCTGTTTTTAAAAAACGACTTAATTGAAGGGTTATGCATGGCTTAACAGAATGAGATATCCCATTCAACACAGTGTACATTTAAGATCTTTCACTGGTTTGGATATGGTGTTGCCAGTTCTGCCAGCTACAATCAGTCAGTCTTGTCTGAAGCTACGAATAAACACATTTGAACATTTCCTACTCCCTGATTAACCCAAACATGACCATAACCAAATTTAAAGAAGCATATCTTCACATTGGTTGCCCAGTTATGTTTACCTTTAGCATCAAGATGCATCAGTGTTGTATATGCTTTGCGTGGCAGTCTGCTTTCTCCCATGCTGATAAGCCTTAACCAATACTTTACACATACAAGAACAGAATTGACTGTAATCGGATATCTGTTGGTTTCACCATACATTAAGTCATTTGGTGTACGCCTGTGTACACCAAGAAAACGTTTCAAAGCACACAAATGAACCTTTTCACATGTTCAGTAGCTTTCTCCAAACCCCACAGTTCTGCCCCATACTGAACAATAGGCTGTATTTTGGCATCAAATAGTTTTAGGAGTGTTTCCAAGGAATCATTTTTAAGCAGATACAATTTCTGCATGACACTTAACAAAGCTTTCTTTCCACGACTTGCTAATTCTCTACATGCACCTGTAAAACTCAATTTTTTGTCGAAAAATGTATACCAAGATACTTGTAGACAGCTACAACAGGCATTATAACTCCATTATAGGTCAATCGTTCTCTAGATGCCTAATATCCTCTTTTTCTGAAAACAATAGTATTACTTTTATCTAAATTAACACGCAAATCCAGATTGAAAGCTGCATTTTGCAAACTGTTTGGCTGGTTCTGTAGTCCAACTATAGTTTCAGACATTAAAATGACATCGTCAGCAAACAGTAAGATAAACAATTCAAAAGCGTCAGGTAGAAAACATGCTCCATGCCTTCCTTTCCTTACAACTTCCAGAGCTAATTCATTTATAAATGAAGAAAACAATACAGGGCTACATATGTCACCCTGTTTAACACCAACAGTGCAGTTAATAACATCCAACAATCTGTTTCCAGTTTTAATTCTAGCTCTCACGTCTTTGTACAAGCTCTGGATGCATTTTAAACAGTTTTCCTCATATCCCATTCTTAAATAAAATTCGCCAAAGTAAGTTACGATTTACTGAATCAAAAGCTTTTTGAAAATCAATAAAAGCAACATACAGTTTTTTTTTTATTAGCAGCAAGTTGCTTCGGTACTAAAGCCATGAGCGTGAACATGTGGTCAGTTGTGGAGTAACCCTTTTTAAACCTACTTGTATATCTCCAGTAATTTCACTTTCTGTTACCCACGCTTGAATTCTACTATTGATGACAGTACCATAACGTTTACTGCTGATATCACTTAGAGCAATGCCCCTATAATTTACTAGGGTTATTTGCATCTCCTTTTTTTTGCACAGTGGTAGGATAAAGAGACTCACTCCAGTTATACGGAAAAAATACTTTTGTCAAACAAAACATTTTAAAAAATGAAAAAAAAAAAAAATCAATAATGTCATCACATGCATATTTAGGAGCTCACCAATTATTTCATCTGGTCCAGCCGATTTACCAAGTTTCAGTTTCTTAAATGCTAGAAGGATTTCCTCTTTAGATATAGGGCGATTAAAAAAACATAGTTATCCTCATTATCATCTACCTCTACGGTATCACTTAAGGCGTCAGCTGAATCAAAACTTTCGACTTTTTTTTCAAGTAATGTTTTTAAAAGTTGAAACCAATTATCGACTGTAATGTCATTTCTCGTGTACCTACGTTTAGGAGAAATTCTGTTTACATTACTCCAAAATTCCCGCTGATTTTGTACAGATTCGACTAAAGATTTAACAATACTATTATTAAAAACCGTTTCCTTTATTTTTTGTACTCTCGTCTACTTACACAATATTCAACGCAATCGCTTGCATCCAGTGTGCACCGCTATTTTTTACGTAACATCAGCACTGTTCTTTTCTTAACTCTACATTCCTTATCATAGCAATCCTGTGATTTAAACCTATCATTGATCACAACACGTTTTTTTTTTTTCATGCACGTCGCTGCATTTTGATGCATTCATTGAACGTGGAAAGTGCTTCGTTAACATCAACATCAACTAAATCAATAGCGGCATTCAGACGTAAATTTGCATCCTCAGATTTCATGTAATTCAAGTATAACCCTGCATTTTCTGCATTCCAGACAAATTTTGTCAAAAGCATATTTCTCTTTGTCCTTTTTTTTTTTTTTTTTCTTTGAACAGGAGTGTTTCCATTCGGTAAACGCAAGGACATCCTTACAGGCATATGATCGGAGTCATTCTTTTCAAAACAGAGAATATATTACAAAAATCACAAAGAATTGAAAACAAATCGTATGACATCACGAAATAATCAACAACACTACTGCTGCCAACGTCGGAAATGTACGTGCAGCAACCATGCAGGTCACCATCATACATACCGTTCAATATACACAAATTTAAAGCAGTACATACATCTAGTTAACATTTACCGTAAGGATTTGAAACCTTGTCTTGTGAATATCTCCCAAAATTTACGGAAGCGCTTTTGTGAAGAGATGTAGTCTCGCTGGAAATGAAGCACGGCGAAATATTCGACGTTCTGCTGTTGAGATCTCCCGACAGATACACATCCCCTAACGTGACAATGCAGTCGCTGAGACAATCTTCCAAATTAACAATACCGTTATTAACATAAAAAAAAATGTATAAAATGGAGAACCCTCTGATTGCACATAAGCACAAACATATGTTATGTCTTTAGGTAGGTCAAACAATCATTTATCTATTCTAAATAAAAGAATATTTGAATAATTTGCAACTATTTTTCTCACATATTGTTCTAACTCTTTCCCTATTAAGTACAGAACACCACCAGAGCGTCTTCCTCGTCTCGATAACTTAACGACAGGTTCACTGAATAACGTGCACCTGAAAAACTTACCAGGTGAAACATAATCATGAAATGTTTCCACAAGACAAACAAAATCGTAAGAACATACGAAAGAAAGAAAGTCTACGTCATTAAGTTTTGACATTAATCCCTGAATATTCTAATGTCAGAATGAGAACGTTTTAAATGTAGCACCTGTATTAGCATCATCAACAGCAATGACATTATCAAAAGCAGTATTTGCAACGTTAACAGTGACGGCATCATCAACATTATCATTAACATTTTTATTGATTGAAAAATCGGTACCGGAGGCACGGTTCGCGTCAACGTCGACACTGTCACTGTCACTGCGACGACCCGAGCACATTCTGTCAGCATGCACGGTGTCCCTCACCTCTGTCACTGTACGTGAAACTTAAGTCGCCACTGACAGTGACCGCAGCACAGCGATACTGTCACTGACGCTGCATTGGCCTGGTTAAATGCTGTCAACATGTTGAGAAACCACCACCCCCATCACAGCACGAACAACATGAGTCCCCGTTGACGGTGATGTGCGCTCGTTTTGTTGCCTGCGCGGATCAGAAGACAGGCTAGAAAACGGTGTAATGTTAACTTGAACCTCCGAACTTGACTGATGATGCACAGGTTTAATTTCATGAATAATTGGACTGACATGATAGTTACGTTTTTCAGAGGGCTGGCTTGACCGCTGTTTTAATTGTACAAGATTATCGTGATGGTCAAGACCGAACTTATGTCCATCAACAATCAAATTATAAAACACCATTGAGGCCCGACATCCTTGCTTTCTTTTCTCCATCAGATGAGGAGACAGCTTGCGTCGTATTTCACGCACTCGTGAAGTGAAGTCCTCACCCACAAAAATTCTTGTACCTTTTAATGTCATCATGGCGATCAGGATTTTAACGTTGTCCATGAACAAGGTGCACCTGGCGATCACAGGGGCGTTGGGTTTAGAGCTCAGTCTGTGGACTCCATCAGATTCAATGTCGCGAGTCAACCGCAGCTTGTCTGTGATCAGGTCTTGCAGCACACCTTCACACTTTTTGCTGGGTCTCCCCGTCCCTCTTCTCCAGTTCGTAGAAGATGAGGTTATTACGCTTCGACCCGCCCTCCAGATATCATCTAACTTCTTTCCGAGGTCATCTACAGTGGTCTTCAGAATGTTGTTGTCCCGCTTTAACTTTGTATTTTTTTCTTTCAGCGTGTCTAACTCTTCTTTTCAACTCGTACATCTTTACCCTTAAGTCGTCATGGATTCGATTCTCATCAGGCATGTGGGATTTTTCTGCCCCGACAGGCTCGTACCCTGAGTTGAGTTTGCTATGGGCTCTGCTGGGAAGACTGGGACCACACAGTCGAGTTTCATCACTTAATGGATGAGAGTGTTGCTCATGAGCAACAGTCGTCACGAACTTCTTCATGTCATCTCTAATCAAGTCCATTTTAGAGTTATGGGAATCGTTCATTTCAGACATGGTTTTCATCATCTGAGACAGGGTTGGCTCTTTAACGCCAGTTGGAGTACGCACTTCGGGAGAGGTTGCGGAGGCAGAAGCGCTGTTAGGATCTGGAACGCTCCTCAGTCTTGACTGGCGCAAAGAGCTTTCACTTTTTGCAGGTCCAGGGTTTAATTCAACATCCCCACACAATTGCAGAAAATCCATGTAGAAAGTTGAATGAGAAGCAAACCTGCCAAGACACCGGCATGTTTTGTTCGAAGCCTCTATGTCGGAATCACAAAAATGGCTTGAACCCGACGAAACATAAAGTTGATAAAAATCCACGAAAAGGAACCACATTTCTGTCTAATGCACGAAGGTTCGGCTGGCATTGTCCTTCAGCTAAACACTTGTTGACTAACAACATTCAAGAAACCACCGAACACGGAAAACGTCACCAATTTACAGGAGGGAAACACAGCACAACTTGTTCTCAACAGACGCTAATCACAACCCCCGAGAGAGAGAGAGAGAGAGAGAGAGAGAGAGAGAGAGAGAGAGAGAGAGAGAGAGAAGCCGCCTTGATGAAGTGGTTAGCGTCGCGGACTCCCGGCTGGGAGGTCATGGGTTCGATTCTCATCAGGCATATGTGATTTTTCTGCCCCGACCGGCTCCTACCCAGAGTTGAGTTTGCTGCGGGCTCTGCTGGAAAGACCGGGACCACACAGTCGAGTTTCATCCACTTCATGGATGCGTCTTTGAAGAGTGTTGCTCAAAAATTCATGACCAACACTGCATCTCTCAGGCCAGGTTGACGCCGGGATATATTATGAAAGGAAGCGTAGAGTACAGCTCTGTCATGCAGTCTCAGACCGGAATGGAAATCCGTAGCAGCAGCATCATCATCATCATCATCATCATCATCATCATCATCATCATTCTCATCGATCAGCATAAAAAAAAGTCTCAAAAGTCTCAGCCTTTCATGCCCTGCTCTCATGGTGACCTCAGTTTCGATGTCATCTCTCCTCGTCTGTGGCATTGGTTTGGTTCCGTCGGGGTCACCGGTATCGGCGAGTCCATGGAGGCTGTCGTTGGACGGACGTGGTGGCGCCCTCCCTCCGGAGGGATAAGTCACTCAATCCGGCTCCGCGACTAAGCAATTATTGTCGTCAGTAAGGGGCTTAGTAGGTGGAGTCCTGCGTATGTTGGATCAGAACAGGCGCCACTGACCACCACCGATGTGACTCGGCAGCAGTGCAGTGTCTCTGCGGTGGGTTGCCTCTTGATGATATGACATTGACTGCTCCCTGTGGATTGCCGGTGCGGGGCTGCGGCGGGACTGAACGGGCTGTGGCTGTGGACGGAGTGTCGGAATGAGCGGTGTGGGTACACTGCCACTGGGGTGGCACAGAAGATGGGGACAGAAGAGAGAGAGAGAAAGGGAGAGACAGACAGAGGACAGACAGACATACAGAAAGAGAGACGGACAAACAGACACAAAGACAGGCAAAGAGATAGACATATGGGTAATTAGTCAGACCAGACAGGCAAAAGAGGACTGATGCAGAAGAGAATGACATAATTTCACTGTCAGCAATGCTCTGAAATACAGTTTTTTAAGGTGTGTATTATTTCGTTTGTGTGTGTGTGTTTGTTTTTTGTCGTTGTAATAATTGTTTATCAGCCTTGAAGGATCTATTTTCCAGCCTTTTTAACCAAAGTCATAACAATTAATTCAACAGATGTGCATATTACATACGAAAATCACGTAAAACTTTTTTTTTTTTAATGTTCATGCCATTTTTTTTTTTTTTTAATGTTCATGCCATATATACAAAATGCATCAATCTGAACCTAGTAATTATAATGTTGATGAACGAAAGACTGCAAAGACAGCTTTGATATGACACGAGCAAAACTTACAATAACAAACAACAACAACAACAATAACAGCAGCAGCAGCACCAACAAGGCTAAGAAAGCAACATCACAAATTACAGTTTCTCCATGTCATTTTAAAAGTGAAATTTGTGTCTTCTAATCTGAATATAAAGCATTGAGAACCGACGTTGCAATTTTGTGTAACTTTTTGCGCAAATCAGTGCAACTTCTAGTCAGTTTGGAGCAGAATGCCAATCTCATAGACTATGGTGTGTTCATTTGTAATGTTTTTCCATTCAGAAAATCAAAATAAGATTTTTCCGTCATAGACGTACAGTTTTCTATGTAATATCTTTGTTTCAGTTTGTTCAAACAAAACTTTATTTCCAGAATATTGCAGTAGCAATGAAATGAATTATGAGTACAAACCAAAGCTTATAGAATAATAACTTAGCACATCGTGATCACAAATGTCTGCCTACGGATAAATAGTGGATGACAATAATAATGGAAAGAGAAAGAAATTTCATTAGGAATGAACAATGAAAATGCAAGAAGCAAACACTTGGTGCTTTGCGTTCTTGTCTGGATGTTAACAGTCTAGACTTTGGCACAACAGTAGAAAGAAACTCGTGGAGAGTGTGGCAGCAGAGAATCCTCAGAAGAGAAGCCCCCTTCAAGCAAGTGTTTTCGGCCTTTATCTCCTGACACTCTAGGGGGGTTGGTCCACACCCGGTTCATGACTCCGGATGTCCCTGCTGCTGCTTTTTTTTTCCCCATTTTTGGGATGAGCCATGGCTGGGATTCGAACCCATGACCCTCTGGACATGCTCATTTTCCACTTAATGACTCGCACTCTAACCACTGAGCCACTGGGACACCTGATATTTGTAGGAAAGTTAAGACTTATGAAGTTCACTTTTGTTCCTCTTTGACCAGATCCAGCTTGAACACCTCTCTCTGCCGCTTCTGCCATTGCTTTCAGGGCTCTTTTTTTCCCTCCCTGCAACTGAGAGCTGTTTCATGAGGCTGTATGCAGACGTTTCTACAAATCCCCTAGCTCCAATTTCTGCAGTGAGGACTTTGACCTGATAGCCTTCTCTCCTCAGGCTGTTTGCCAGATCAGCATACTTTTCAGTCTTGTAGATTGGAGCTGCCTCCATTCTGTTCTCATATGGCACCGTGAGCTCGATCATGATCAGCTGAGTTGTACATTTGTGAACAATCATAGTTACCATTGTTTGCTTGGCAGTGGTCCGCTGACGATTGTTGCTGTCTACGTGCCTCCTGCCTACATGAAGGTGTGCGTTACGCGGCAAACGATTGGTTCCTGCTGATCTCCTCTGACCCCTGCACCGTGTGCAAGTGCAACCCGTCTGAGGGACTGCCGCAGTGTCTGGAACCACCTGTCCGCCAGTGGAAATGCGTCAACGCCACGTTGGTTCCGGGAGAGTGCTGCCCCTTGTGTCCAGCAGGTTGGTGAACTAGAGGTGAAGGCCGAAGTCCCTTCCTGCCAGTCAGAAGAAAGTGAACATAACTGGATGAATCACACAGCCTGACAGGCTTAAATAGGAGACTGACATGAAGAACAAAGACGAAGTTTAAACAATCTAGAGTCTAATTAAGCTTCTTTCCATTTTAAATCCCACTTCGTCTTTAATACGATTCAGTTAAATTCATGTTGTTTAATATGCACGGGATAAATATTGTCTAAAATGGCAAGTGGCAAAAAGAAAAAATAAAAAAAGAAACAAAACGTTTCTGAATTATGTTTGTCCACATGCACCCAAAATACTATCGTCTTCTGACTGAAGTACTAACGTCCTGACTGAAACACTATGACTGAAATACTAACGTCTTCTGGCTGAAATACTAACGTCGCCTGACTGGTAGGAAGAACCCTCAGCATTCTCTCTCAATCTTGGTGGGAACAAAGATTATGATCTGCCAATTACAGGAAGGTAGTATTCATGGTATTCTGGAGAATATTAAGAGCGGGAACTCATTTAAAAACGTTTTTTTATTTCTGGCCATTGCAGACAACGTCCCCCCCCCCCCCCCCCCCCCCCCCCCCCCCCCCCCACCTTCCCCCCATGAAAT
>JADBJO010003841.1:55000-80000 GCA_016801955.1 Conus betulinus
AGACTGTTTTGAAGAGAGAGAGAGAGAGAGAGAGAGAGAGAGAGAGAGAGAGAGAGAGAGAGAGATGACGCAGCACTCACTAACGGTGACGTGTTTCTTCTGGCCTGGCAGAGCAATCCGAATTTCCTACACCGACAGTAACGATGACTTTATGTTGCGTGATTTTGTCTCATGTCTAGGAACAAACGCTACTGTGTTTTGTTGATTTACTGTTGGACGCATTTATGGTTTTCTCTCGTTTAGTCAACCGCACTATAAGGCAACGTGTGTTTATTTACCTGTAGAACTTTGGAGATCTACAAGGCCATGCCAGTCTTGAATGCATGTCTGTTGGTGTTTGATCATTTCTTCCGTTGTTGTGACAGTGCGATATGTGGAATGTATGAGAAGGCTTAGAACCTCTACGTTTTTTTTTACAGGGAAATGTCCCTGGTTCATACTTTATACCTTCATTATTTTAGTGAAGGTGTTGGGCGACAGAAATTACGAACGGCATTGGTTTGAAGTTATGTGTTTTATCTTATTATGATAGCAAATGTGACATTGTCATTTTTTGAATTCATATTCACAATTTAAGGTCCTTGGTCTGTCCAGAGTCCACATCACAGTCAAAGATGTTCGAAATCTCTCTTTGATTCGATTTTTCTGTTAAGTCAAATTCTCTGGGATAAAAAAAAAAGTACACTAAAGTAACAACAACAATTACAACACCAACAGCAGCAACAGCAGCAGCAGCAGCAACAACAACAACAGCAACAAAGACAGACAGTAATGTTCTGTTGAATATTTGCTGATGAAAGTAAAGCAAAAAACGTTGATATCCTAATTTGTTAGAGAGAGAGATATCCTAGAGAGAGAGAGAGAGAGAGAGAGAGAGAGAGAGAGAGAGAGCAGTATCAATTCTGTGCAGTAAATCAATGTAATTCTGTAATAAAATGTAATTCTTCTGTGTTTGTTTCAAACAGGAGGCAGGAAGTGATGCCCAATGCGTTTTGCTGGGAAACTTAAACATCTGCCTACCTTGACTTGTTTGTCACTATCAAAAGTTGTGTTCTATGCTGCATCAAATTCTACAGTAATTATCATCATCACATCACAAAGTTGTACTTTGAGAGAGTGGTTTATGTCATCACAAAGTTGTATTTTGCGTGGTTTATGTCAGATTGTGTCTGTGTCCGTGATTATCAAAGTTACATAGTTTTTATTCTGGAGTTGTCATCAAGCTTCCACAGTATTTGTTATTAAAATTGTTTGTTGTGCTGGAGTTTTTATCACACAGTGACGAAGGCTCATTATCAAAGCTTGATTTGTACTGGATCCTTCATAAAACTTCCACAGTATTCATTATCAAAGTTTGTTTTCTTTTGGAGCCCTGATCAAACTTCCACAATATATGTTATCAAAATTGTCTTTTGTACAGAAGTCTTCATCAAAGTATTATAATCATGATCAGTATCAAAGTTGTAATTTGCACTAGATTTTCACAAGACTACCACAGTATTTGTATTCAAAATTGTATTGTGTACCGGAGTTGCACCAAGCTTTCATTGTAATTGTTGTTGTTATCACATTAGTTTCATTGTACTGGAGTCTTCATCAAATTTCCACGATGATTGTTGATTCTAAATTGTGTTCTGAACTGGAGTTTTTATCAAAATTGCCACAGTGGATGTCATTATTAAAGTCGTCTTTTGTACAAGAGCTCTTATCAAACTTACACAGTCAATGTTATCAAAGTTACATTTCATACTGGCGTTCTCACCTAGCTCCTTTGTAATTGTCGTTATTACAATTTCTTTTGCACTAGAATTGTCACCAAACATCCACGATGATTATTGCTATAAAAGTTTTATTTTGTACTGGAGTCTTCATCAAACCTATCGCAGAGACTGTACCTATCAAAAATTGTACTTTGTACTGGAGCCATTGCGATTGTCATTATCAAAGCAGTATTTTACACTGGAGCTTTCTTCAAACTTTCACAATATTTGTTATCAAGGTTACCTTATGTACCGTAATTTCCACCAAAGTTGTATTTTATAGTGGGGTCTTTACCAAGTCTAGTCAAGTCAAGTAATGA
The DNA here is from genome assembly GCA_016801955.1 of Conus betulinus. NCBI lineage: Eukaryota > Metazoa > Mollusca > Gastropoda > Neogastropoda > Conidae > Conus > Conus betulinus. Next base: position 57,081 of record JADBJO010003841.1, read on the forward strand.
TATTTAAAGCCCAGCCGACCTCGGAAGCCTTATCAGGATTGTTATCCAGCTAAAAAAACAGCACTGCATGTAAGTTTTAAGTCCTCTGACTTGAGTGAGACAAGTTTTTGAACTTAGAGGGCCAATCTGAAACTGAAGTGTCATAACCTTCAGATTATTTGTTATCAAAGGTATATGTGTTGTACCTGCCTTTTCACCAAATGCTCACAGTGTGTGTCATCATTCTGGAGTTTTTTTTTAATCAATCTTTCACGAATATTGTCGTTATGAAAATTGTATTTTGTTCGTTGTTTTCATCAAATTGCCTGAGAATTATTGTTATCAAAGTTGTAATGAAGCTTCATCATAAAGTCCACAGTAATTATTGTTATCAAAGTTGTAATGGAGTTTTCATTTTAAGTCCACAGTAATTGCTGTCATCAAAGTTTGTGACGGACCGTTTCCCGTCCAGTCACAAATTTTCATGCAATCATGCTAACCGGAAGGTAGTTGTCCGGAAGCCGGTTGAAAAGTTTACCTGGCTGCTGCTCACCTGCGCTCTGCTTAAGCCGGGTGAGCTGAAACGGTTAGGCAGTCTCTGCAGTGATTCCAGCAACGCAATTACCTAGAAGCCGAAGGGGGACTCTCATCTTTTTGGTGGGCAGTCAGGTATTTATCATTCAATATTTACTTATTAGCAAACCGAAACCGTGTTTCCGTTTAGGAGCGACTGAAAGCGCACTATGAAGGTTTTGTTTAGAAAAGAAAAGTATATTGTTGTGTTCTGTTATACAATGACTTGATAGGGTAGGAAAACGAAATTATTTCGGAAAACATGAATAGATGAAGGGGGTGTTAAAGGAAGTGGTCTTCAGGAAAAGAAAAAAAGATTTTGTTAATTCTGTGACTTACTTTTACGAGAAGACGGAGAGTTTTGATGCTGTAGATAATAAGCTCCCAAAGTGAGCGACATAGACTATCATATATGCTGGTTTTGATTTTTGATGTGGATGAGTATTTAAGTCACTCTTGATATGAATATTGAATAGTTGTGTGTTGGTAAACAAGACTGTGTGGAGATCTTTGTCTTACATACATTGAAGTAGTTGAATCTTTTGGAAAAAGATACCTTCTAAAATCTGGTGATTATAATATAAAATGAAATTAACATTCTTGTCGTGATACATGAAAAAGAAATGAACATTTTTGTAGGACGAAAGTGAAGTAATCATGAATTGTGTGTAATGCATTGTATTCATGGCTTATTGAAGAGGGTCTAGGTGGGAACCCTTTCTCCAATTTGGAAAACTAGATTCTAAAGGTTTATATTGAAATCCTTTCCTGTGTAGTGCTGTGATTCCGGAAAAGGGAATGTTGTAGTGTTATGATTCCGGAAAAGGGAATGTTGTAGTGTTATGATTCCGGAAAGGGAATGTTGTAGTGTTGAAGAAAGAATATGCTGATGTTTGTCCCAAGTTCTAGTGGAATGTGATGTGGCTTATGAATATGAATGTAGTCGTGATTGTTATGAATAGTAGCCATGATAATCAAGGTAGTTTAATCAGTTTCCCCCAGGTAGAAGTGTACCCTGGAAGTTTGAAAGGGACTGACGACGACGAAGACGATGACGACGACGACGAAAATGATGAAGAGGACGAAGACGACGAAGACGATGAAGACGACTTCTGGGAGAGTCAAGTCCGACACAGGACTTATAGAAACTTCACAGACCTGTGGCTCAAAATCACTACCGCACTCACGGCGTCTCTGCCGACGACAAGGCGACAGTCTCACACAGGAGCTGCCACTTTCTGAGGGTTTGGGGCCGTATCTGTGTTCTACCCCTTGTTCTCCACCTTGTGTCGGTGTTGAGAGGCCGGCCTGAGTGCCGACAGCTACCCTGCCTGCCACTGCGCCCGGGGCCGACTACCCGCTGAGCCAGTTGGGCCGGAGATGCCGCTGCTGCCAAGCCAGAGCGCTGCTCCTGAGATTCGATCCAGCGACCTGTTGGTTAGGCCGTCGCAGCGTTCTGTGTTTCTGTGTGTGAGCCACAGCTCCTGTGTGTGACTGTCGCCTTGTCGTCGGCAGAGACGCCGTGAGTGCGGTAGTGATTTTGAGCCACAGGTCTGTGAAGTTCATCAAGTCCTGTGTCGGACTTGACTCTGTAGATGTCGTCTTCATCGTCTTCGTTGTCGTTGGAACCAGCAGCGCTAGTAGATAGCATATAGTATATAGATTTTGTGTGTTGTGCACCCTGATTGGCGTACCTGAAGTAGTATATATATATATATATATATATATATATATATATATATATATATAATATATATATATATATATATATAATGAATACTGAAACAAGTTGAAAAGTCTTTTCCCACAGGGACAACTTTAATATCAAAGCTTTCGCCACACAGGCTTGTTCAGGAATAAAAACACTTCATGAAAGGTTCAATTCTTAGAACGTGATTACTCCTCAGCAGTCACAACAATCTGTTTTAGCAAACACACACACACACACACACACACACAGTGCACACACACATGCCCACAAACGCATACACAGGCGGGGGAAGGGGGGGGGGGGGGGAGAGGGAAGGAAGGAGAGAGTGGAAGATAGAAAGAGGGGTAGAGTAGATAAATAGAAAAAGGTAGGAGGGGGCTTCGATAGAAAGAGAAACAAAGAGGAAGCATGTAGCACAGTCGGTCTGTTGAATAGTAGACACAGGTACAGGGTAGGGGGGGAGTGGATGAATAGGAGGGGGAAGTACACAGACAAAAAAAAGAGAGAGGGGGGGGGGGGAAGAAGAGTAGGGAAGAAGAGTACACAGACAAAAAGGAGGGGGGAGTGGGGGATAAGAGGAAAACCAAGGTATGTTTATTCCAGACACTTGGAGGGCAGGATGTAAAAAAAGCTGTATAGCTTATTCCTTTACCCTCAATAAAGATCATTTTGACTTGACTTGACTTGACCCCCCCCCCCCCCCACCACCCCCCCCCCCCCCCCCCACCCACACAGGGAAGAGGGGTGGCACCCTGGGAAGGGGGGGGGACACCCCCACACACACACACACACACACATGCCAGTTTGCACAAACACATTACACAAACGGGGGAAGGCGGGGGGGGGAGAGAGGGAAGGAGAGAGTGGAAGATAGAAAGAGGGTAGAGTAGATAAATAGAAAAAGGTAGGAGGGGGGGCTTCGATAGAAAGAGAAACAAAAGAGGAAGCATGTAGCACAGTCGGTCTGTTGAATAGTAGACACAGGTACAGGGTAGGGGGGAGTGGATGAATAGGAGGGGGAAGTACACAGACAAAAAAGAGGGGGGGGGGGGGGGGGGGGGGGGGGGGGGGGGGGGGGGGAGAAGAGTACACAGACAAAAAGGAGGGGGGGGGGAGGGGGATAAGAGGAAAACCAAGGTATGTTTATTCCAGGCTTATGGACATGTGTTACATGACCAACCCAAACCAACATCCCAGATGAAGGTTGCGGATCTGGTTAAGGGCTTGGATCTGATATGTAAGGGCTCTGGGACAATCTCTCTCTCTCTCTCTCTCTCTCTCTCTCTCTCTCTCTCTCTCTCTCTCTCTCTCACACACACCACCACACAACCACACACACACACACACACAATAGAACTACACCCACACATGCACACAACGCGCTGCGCGCGCGCGCACACACACACACTCACACACAGCACACACACACACACACACACACACACACACACACACACACACACACACACACAGAGACTCCCCCCCCCTCCCACACACACACACATATACACACACGTACACACACACACACTCACAACCACAAACAGACTGACAGACAGACAGACATACAGAAACGTGCACGCGCGCACACACACACACACACACACACACACACACACACACACACACACACACACACACACAAGCATGCAGAATGGGACAAGGGGAATCAAAGAATGGGATGAAAAGGGGGTAAGTACGGGGATGGGGTGATGTGAGGCGGAGTGAGGGGTGGGTAGGAAGAAATGCAGTATGGGCTCCATCTTAGCAGGAAAAAGTCAGGAAACACAATTTGAAAAGAATGAAACAGAGATGGAAACGGGGGGTTCGGGGGGGAGAGGGGGGGGGGATAGGGGAAAAAAGATATTGGAAGAAAGAGAGAAGAAGAGGAGAGAGAAGAGGGGAACATGAGAAAAGAAAGAGACCGATAGGATAGATAGAAGCAGAGAGAGAGAGAAATGGAAAAGAGTAATAAAGGTGAGGAATAGACCATTAGAAGATAGGGGAGGGTGTGTACAGATAGGGGCAGACGAAGGAAACGAGCGAGTGCGTGTGCGTGGGGGTGGGGTGGGTGTTATAAACTGAAAACTAACTACAAATTAGGTAAAACCTGTCACAAACCACAATTTGTAAAATGTAATTGACATATTTTTTTCAAATCACAATCATAAAACAACCTCAGTAACATAGTAATCTGAAATTAGATAGATAACTGTAGACATAGTGAAGCTCAGAAACCAAAGTATAGATTCTGTAAATGAACTACTACCGTTACATGACATACCATCATTGTCGTAAATTGCAGTTAACATATTGGTTATATAGAAGTGTGAAGAGATTAGGTATAATAAGGAGGGACAGGGGGCAAGGGACACACACACACACACACACACACACACACACACACACACACACACACGAGCGGAGACGGGGATAAGGATACAGGAGTAGGGAGAAAAATGTGTGATGGGGGGGGGGGGGGGGGGGGGGAGGGTTAGGGAAAAGAAAGGAAGGAGGCGGTATGAGGGGAGGGGGGCTGCGAAGAGGGATAGATGAAGGTAGAGACTTTTTTCTTAAAAAGTAATGAAATAGAGAGGGGAAAAAGAAGCTGTGGGGGGGGGGGGGGGGGTGGAATTAAGAGACAGGGGAAGAGAAAGAGAGAGAGAAGACGGAGAACGAGAGTAATAGAGAACGAGCGAGAGAGGGGGAGATAAGCGGAAGGAGACAGAGAGTGTGTGTGTGTGTGTGTGTGTGTGTGTGTGTGTGTGTGTGTGTGTGTGTGTGTGTGAGGAGGGGGGGGGGGGGCGGTAAGGGGGGTTGGGACTAGCGGGGCAGAAAAGAGGGTGAGTAATAAATCATAAGAATATAAGAGAAGGTGGAGTTTAGAAACTGAGTACTGCCTACTAAGTAGGTAAAATCTGTCACCACCGTTATAAAATGTATTTAACGCAATTTAAAATCCCTATGTATAAACACACTCAGTGACATGGCAATCTAAAATCCAACAATAACGTAAAGACATCATGAAACTAAGAAAATTTGGTATAAGATTAGTATTAGTCTTTTACCACAACCACTCATAAATCGTTCATTACTAAGCATACCGATGTTCTTTCAGCACCATTCTCATCAAAACAATACCCAAACCTACACCCAACACCACACACACCCACCCCCCACATACACAAACCCACCATACCCAAACACACACACCCACACACACACACACACACACACACACACACACACACACACACACACACACACACACAGAGTCAATTTTCTTGTTTTCTCACTCAAAATGCTCAAGGAATGTTTATGTCTGATAATTTTGTCTGTTTTCCCCTTCTCTGCAGCGTACACAGTTCTGTTCTGTTGTTTAGTCCATTAAAATAGTACCTAAGTTCGCCTGCCAGAAAATTTTTCTCTGTCCAATAACTGTTCTTCTTTTTTCACAGCTTCTATGGCATGATGAATGGATTTATCTGTTTCAAATCTGGCAGGATGGACAGGAACTTTTATCTGTTGATCTTGAGGATGGCACAGTTCAGTCACATGTTTTACGCTACACCACATTGTTGATCTTTTTCAGTTTTACATCAGATTTATGGTTAGCCCATCTAAGTTTCAAGTTTTTGGTGGAACCAATGTACCAGTTGCCTGGATGGGTCATGCATAGTATCACATATATCACATTGGGGGTGGTGCATGTAATATGCTGTTTAATTTTTCCACAATCTCCCATCCCACAAGGCTTTTCAACGAGAAAATATTTGAAGAGTGATCACAGGTGTCACATCTTTTCGCATTACACATAAAAAAACCGGGTTTGTTTGGTGGACCGTGTACTGGAAAACGCTTGGGGACCGTAGGTTTGAATATTTCACCCAAGTTCTTCCTTTTTCTGTCCGCTGCAATAATTGTGTTCTTGGGGGAAAATGTCTTTATTTAGGGGTTGTGCGTACAGAAGGTGAAGATTGTTCTTTATGATGGTGCTCTTGGAGGGAACTCTTGGGTCATACTGCGTGACCCAAGCAAACTTTTTCCCTTTCTTTTTCCGTGGCTGGAAAATGATATCGTTTCTTTTTCTTCTTGATCCTTCTTCTAGCTTGTTGCTTGTTTTATTAAAAGGCCAACCTGCTAAACTAAAATGTTTGGCATATTCGTCCAGTCTTTTGGTAAGAACATCATCTTCACTACATCGCATTCTGAGTCTGGTGCCAACACTCCTGAAAATTGACTGAGGATGGCAGCTTGTTTTGGGAAGGTAACTGTAGCAGTGTTCAGAATTAACATCCGTTTGGATATAACCATTTTCAATTGTAAGTTTAAGATCCAGGTATTGAGCTTCTTTACCTTCTTTAACAGTCCATTTGATACTGGGTGGATGGAGGCTTTGAAGATGTTTCTCAAAGGCCTGAGTGTCTTTTCTGTCCAGAGGATAGCAATTTCATCGTCCCTGTATCTAGTCAAGACTCTGATCAGGATTTCCTTCTTCATTAGGCGGTAATGTGGAAAGGAGGGGCGCTGGACAATTTGTTGTTAGGGTTTCGTCTAAATCTGCCATAAAGATATCAACATAGTCACAGGCGTGACATGGGCCTATTGCAGTTCCATGATTGGGCCCAGCAAAGATGGTTTTTTTCGGTTCCATCTGTGTATTCAGAACAGTTATTGTCTAGTACAATTTGAAGTGCCTCCAGAATACATCCCCCCTTACCCTTCCCCCCCCCCCCCCCCCCCCCCACTTTCTCTCTGTCTCCTTCCGCATATCTCTCCCTCTCGTTCTCTCTCTCTCTCGTTCTCTATCTTCTCTCGTCTCTCGTCTTCTCTCTCTCTCTCTCTCTCTCTCTCTCTCTCTCTCCGTCCTCTCTCTCTCTCTCTCTCTCTCTCTCTCTCTCTCTCTCTCTCTCTCTCTCCCTCTTCCCCTGTCTCTTAATTCCACCACCCCCCTCCACAGCTTCTTTTCCCCTCTCTATTTCATTACTTTTTAAGAAAAAATCTATCTTTCATGTAATCCCTCTTCGCGCAGCCCCCTCCCCTCATACCCGCCCTCCTTTCTTTTCTTTACCCCTCCCCCCCCCCCCCCCCCTCCATTCACATTTTTCTCCCTACTCTATCCTTATCCCCCTCTCCACTTGTGTGTGTGTGTGTGTGTGTGTGTGTGTGTGTGTGTGTGTGTGTGTGTGTGTGTGTGTGTGTGTGTGTGTGTGTGTGTGTGTGTGTGTGTGTCCCTTGCCCCCTGTCCCTCCTTATTATACCTAATCTCTTCACACTTCTATACCAATATGTTAACTGCAATTTACGACAAATGATGGTATGTCATGTAACGGTAGTAGTTCATTTACAGAATCTATACTTTGGTTTCTGAGCTTCACTATGTCTACAGTTATCTATCTAATTTCAGATTACTATGTTACTGAGTTTGTTTTATGATTGTGATTTGAAAAAATATGTCAATTACATTTTACAATCGTGGTTTGTGACAGGTTTTACCTAGTTTGTGGTTGTTTCAGTTTATAACCACCACCACCCCCTCACCCCCTACCTTCTCGCTCGTTTCCTTCGTCTGCCCCTATCTGTACAACCCCTCCCCTATCTTCTAATGGTCTATTCCTCACCTTTATTACTCTTTTTCATTTCTCTCTCTCTGCTTCTATCTATCCCTATCGGTCTCTTTCTTTCTCATGTTCCTCTCTCCTCTCTCCTCTTCTCTCTTTCTTCCAATATCTTTTTTTTCCCCTATCCTCCTCCCCCCCCCCCCCCCCCCCCCCCCCCCCCCCCCGTTTTCCATCTCTGTTTCATTCTTTTCAAATTGTGTTTCTGACTTTTCCTGCTAAGATGGAGCCCATACTGCATTTCTTCCTACCCACCCCTCACTCCTCCGCCTCACATCCCCCACCCCCGTACTTACCCCTATCATCCCATTCTTTGATTCCCCTTGTCCCATTCTGCATGCTTGCTGTGTGTGTGTGTGTGTGTGTGTGTGTGTGTGTGTGTGTGTGTGTGTGTGTGTGTGTGTGTGTGCGTGCACGTTTCTGTGTGTGTGTGTGTCTGCCTGTCAGTCTGTTTGTGGTTGTGAGTGTGTGGGTGTGTATGTGTGTGTATATGTGTGTGGGGGGGGGGGGGGGGGGAGTGTGTGTGTGTGTGTGTGTGTGTGTGTGTGTGTGTGTGTGTGTGTGTGGCGCGCGCGCGCGCGCGCGCGCGTTGTGTGCGTGTGTGCATGTGTGTGGTGTAGTTCTCTCTCTCTCTCTCTCTCTCTCTCTCTCTCTCTCTCTCTCTCTCTCTCTCTCTCTGTGTGTGTGTGTGTGTGTGTGTGTGTGTGTGTGGCGTGTGTGTGTGTGATTGTCCCAAGCCCTACATATCAGACCCGCAACCTTCATCTGGGATGTTGGTTTTGGGTTGGTCATGTAATTTTGCTGTCCCAATCTCTGCGCCACCTCAGAGGCAGTGCACCCACGCCGCTCATTCCGACACCCCCCGTCCACAGCCACAGCCCGGTCGCCCCGCCGCAGCAGCCCCCCGGCACAGCAATCCACAGGGAGCAGTCAATGTCAAGTCGTCAAGAGGCAACCCACCGGAGGAGACACTGCACTGCTGCCGAGTCACTTCGGTGGTGTTCAGTGGCGCCTTTTCTGATCTAACATACGCAGGACACCACCTACTAAGCCCCCTACTGACGACAATAATTGCTTAGTCGCGGAGCCGGCGTGAGTGAGCTCTCCCTCCGGAGGGCGCCACCACGTCCGTCCAACGACAGCCCCCATGGACTCGCCGATACCGGTGACCCCGACGGAACCAAACCAAGGCCACAGACGTGGAGAGGACATCGAAACTGAGGTCACCATGAGAGCAGGGCATGAAGGGCCCACAGAACTTGAGACATTTTTTTTTTTTTTTTAATGCTGATCGATGAGAATGAGGATGATTAAGTTGATGCTACGGATTTCCATTTCGGTCTGAGACTACATGACAGGGCTGTACTCCACGCTTCCTTTCATATATATATCCCGGCGTCAACCAGGCCCGAGAGATACAGGCACCTGCATGTGTTGGTCAGGAAATTTGAGCAACACTCTCAGAAAGCATCCATTAAGTGGATGAAACTCGACTGTGTGGTCCCAGTCTTCCCAACTGAGTCCGCAGCAAACTCAACTCTGGGTAGGAGCCGATCGGGGCAGAAAAAACCCACATGACTCTGATGGGATTCGAACCCACGACCTCCCAGCCTTATTCAAATCATCCTGTTGACGTCGTTTTGTTGAGGCACGGTGTGAGTTTTAGTGAGAATTTTTATCTGTAAAAAAAAAAAAAAAATATATATATATATATATATATATATATATATATATATATATATATATATATCTTTGTGTGTGCCTTATGGTTGGCGTGCCAACCCATTGATGTACTTATATTTATTATATATGTTTGTCTGATGGCTCGGGCAGCATAAAGCAAAAAAAAAGTGTTGTTGTTGTGTTGCCTGGCTGTCAATGTTCGGGTGAGTGGGTGTGTGTATGTGAATTGGAAAAGTCGTGCATGCATCCATAATATCTGTGTGAGAGTCAGACAGTCGGACACCCACAGACACGACCCATTCCATCCGTAACAAAGTTGTAATGAAGTTTACATCATAAGTCCAAATCAACTGTTGTTATCAAAGTTGTGATTTGTGCAGCAGTAGCAGTCTTCATCGAAATGTCTCGGTGATGTTTATGGTGACACGACGACGCAAAGCGAAAAGAGCACACAAAACAAAGTGTGAAGTAACGCACTTTAATGCACGACACAAAACAAGACAAGAAAATTTTCGGCAATAAGCCTTCCTCAAAGACAAAACAATGAAAACAGTACAGGCATAAACATGCGCAATACTCCCCTTGTGAAGCCAAAGTGGTGAATGAAGTTAAAAGAGGGGCAGTGGGAGAGAGGGTGAGTAGTGTTCGAGGAAGATGGCACGTGGAAAGAGGGTAGAGTGAAGCAGAGGAGGAGGAAAAGGGGGGAGAGAGAGAGAGAGAGAGGGAGGGAGGAGAGAGAGAGAGAGAGAGAGAGAGAGAGAGAGAGAATGAAAGTAGAGGAAGAGTGAGAGAGAGAGAAGAGACAGGGAGGGGAAGGAGAGAGGAGGGGGGGAGGGAGGGTGTGGTTGTGTGTAGTGGGTGTGTTGCATATGAAAGAAATGAACAAGAGAAAACACAATAGATGAAATACAATATGCACCAAAAAGCATTGTAAATGACAAGGGGACGGGGGGGGAGAGAAGGGGGTCAGCTGCCTAAAGCACCCGACCCAAGTCTGGCCCTAGGATAGGTTGCCCTACCCAAGCACCAAGGGATGTGAGGGAAAACGGGAGAACCCCGAGAAAAAAAAACCCTAGCCAGACGCAGCTAGGAGCTGCAGGGCTCGCCCCCCCCCCCCCCCCCCCCCCCCCCCATGAAAAAAAAAAAAAAGAAAAACAAAAAAAAAAAAACAAAAAAAAACAAAAAAAAAACCCACCTCTTGCGCGGGCACAACCCCCCCCCCCCCCCCCCCACACACACACACACACACACAAAACCATACACACACATACATACAAGTGCGCACTGGCGCGCGCACGAACACACAGGCACACACACATACATATTTTAATAATAGGTATGGGTGTGGTTGTGTGGTTGTATGCGTGCGTATTGGCGTGTGTATGTGTGTGTGCCTGTGTGTTCGTGCGCGCGCAAGTGCGCACTTGTATGTATGTGTGTGTATGGTTTTTTGTGTGTGTGTGTGTGTGGGGGGGGGGCTTTTTGGTGCATATTGTATTTCATCTATTGTGTTTTCTCTTGTTCATTTCTTTCATATGCAACACACCCACTACACACACAACCACACCCCCCCCCCCCCCTCACTCTCCTTCCCCTCCCTGTCCTCTCTCTCTCTCTCTCACACTCCACTCTCCTCTACTTTCTCTCTCTCTCTCTCTCTCTCTCTCTCTCTCTCTCTCTTCTCTCTCTCTCTCTCTCTCTCTCTCTCTCTCTCTCTCTCTCTCTCTCTCTCTCTCTCTCTCTCTCTCTCTCTCTCTCTCTCTCTTTTTTCCTCCTCCTCTTCACTCTACCCTCTTTCCTCGTGCCATCTTCCTCGAACACTACTCACCCTCTCTCCACTGCCCCTCTTTTCAACTTCATTCACCACTTTGGCTTCACAAGGGGAGTATTGCGCATGTTTATGTCTGTACTGTTTTTCATTGTTTTGTCGCTGAGGAGGCTTATTGCCGAAAATTTCTTGTCTTGTTTTGTGTCGTGCATTAAAGTGCGTTACTTCACACTTTGTTTTGTGTGCCGGTGCCATCATTTACATTCACGTCTTTTTTGAACCTCTACAGTCATTTCTGATGTCAAATCGTTGTCATGCTCTGTACTGAAGTCTAACCAACCTTACAGCTGGTTGTCGTTATCTACGTTCACGCCGTTATTGAACCTCTACAGTCATTTCTGATTTCTGATGGATTCATGATGGACTACAGTCATTTGCTTTCTGATGGAGTCATGCCCTGTACTACAGTCATTTCTGATTTCTGATGGATGTCATGCCCTGTACTACAGTCATTTCTGATTTCTGATGGATGTCATGCTCGGTACTACAGTCATTTCTGATTTCTGATGGATGTCATGCTTGGTACTACAGTCATTTCTGATTTCTGATGGATGTCATGCTCGGTACTACAGTCATTTCTGATTTCTGATGGATGTCATGCTCGGTACTACAGTCATTTCTGATTTCTGATGGATGTCATGCTCGGTACTACAGTCATTTCTCATTTCTGATGGATGTCATGCTCGGTACTACAGTCATTTCTGATTTCTGATGGATGTCATGCTCGGTACTACAGTCATTTCTGATTTCTGATGGATGTCATGCTCGGTACTACAGTCATTTCTGATGTCTGATGGATGTCATGCTCGGTACTACAGTCATTTCTGATTCTGATGGATGTCATGCTCGGTACTACAGTCATTTCTGATTTCTGATGGATGTCATGCTCGGTACTACAGTCATTTCTGATGTCTGATGGATGTCATGCTCGGTACTACAGTCATTTCTGATTTCTGATGGATGTCATGCTCGGTACTACAGTCATTTCTGATTTCTGATGGATGTCATGCTCGGTACTACAGTCTAATCAACACTGACAACTGATTGTCATTATCTATGCCTCACTGGGACTGTTCGTCAGACACCCTTTGAATTTTCTTAATTAAAGTAATAATTTGGATCGGAGTCTTCGGCAACCCCCATGTTTTTTGTGTGTTTTTAACATTGAGATGGTACTTTCTGTTGAAAATGGAATTGGGGTGCGTCCGTGCGTGCGTGCGCGTGTGTGCATGTGTGTGTTTGTGTGTGTGTGTGTGTGTGTGTGTGTGTGTGTGTGTGTGTGTGTGTGTGCATGCACGCGTGCGTGAGTGTGTGTGTGTGCATGCACGGTGTGCGTGAGTGTGTGTGTGTGTGTGTGTGTGTGTGTGTGTTGTGTGTGATATGGTGTTCATCAAAATTCCCCAGCAATTGTACCGTATCTATGAATCTTACCAAAGCCCTACGTTGCACTGGAGTTACTACAATTGTCAACCATCACCCGAGTTACGTTCAGTTATCCTTGTATTAATTAAACTTCCACATTCACTGTCATAAAAAACATTTTCCACCATGACTGTCATTTCCAAAGTTATGTTTTGCGCAAAAATGTTTGTCCTACAGTCCCTTCGCTGTTATTATCAAATTAATATTTTGCGCTAAAGCGTTAACGTTATCGCCATTTACAGTCATGTTTTGCGCAAAGCCATTCATAAAACTTTTCCTCACTGTCATCAAGTCATGTTTTGTGCTAGAACGTTTGTTAAACCTTTCTCCTGTTGTCATTACCAACCTACGTTTTGTGCCAGACAGTTTCTTAAGCATTCCCCTCATCGTCATTACCCAGTCATGTTTTGTGCACGGTCGTTTCTTAACTATCCCCCTTATTGTAATTACAAACATATGTTTTGTGCAGAGCGTCCAATAAATATTCCCCCTACTGTCATGACCAACCTAGGTTTTGTGCTAGAGCGTCTGTTGAATTTCTTCCAAATTGTCATTACTAACCCCAAATTTTGTGCAAGACTGTTCCTTAGACAGTGTCCTTGTTATCCTTACCAACCCATGCTTTGTACAGCAGTATTTATTACAGATTCTCTTCATTGTCACTATGGTCAAGTTTTGTGCAGGAGCGCTTATTAGACATTTCCCTTATTATCACAATCAAGGTAATCTTTTAGGCTTAATAAAATACTCCTTTTGCTGTCATCCTCAAAGTCATATTTTGTGCAGTTCTTCATCACACACCCCTTACTGTCGTTTTGGACTTAATCAAACACCGCCCTTATCGTCATTATCAAAGTCATATTTTGTACAAATTTCATCATTGAGATTTTTCTTTATTGCTGACATCACGGTCGCATATATGCAAGAGTATTACACTTTCATCTATTGGTCTTTACCAGAGTCATATTTTCGGCAGTGAGCTCTAAAACTTCCAGTTAATATCATTATTGAAGTGACATTTGTATTTAATTAGTCAGTTAATCACAGTTGTTAGTTAGTTGTTGATTTAATCGATTTCGTCCTCTGTTTTGTCTCCACTTTGGAAGTCATTGGCCTGGTGGTTAAGATCTTATTCTCTTTCACCCCAGGATCCATGGACCAATGCTCGCTTGAGACAGCAAGATTTAAGGCGCGTTTTTCTCCGGAGTCAAAATCCGTGAAGACCGCAAGCTTGTCAAAGAGACCTACGGTTGAGTTCTAAGGTGTTTTATGATGTTTTCAGTCTCCACTCCCAGGCACTCCACTTCCAAAACTTTGGGTGAGAGTTTAAACCTGGTTGGACTGTGTGGGAATGTTTATATTACAAAAAAGGAGTGGGGTAGGAGGGAGGTTGGCGTGGGGGCAGGAATCAAAGAATATTTGCACGCAGCCAATCTTTCGTAAACGAATATGCCATCATGTGCCGTTGTCCTTGGATCACACACACACACACACACACACACACACACACACACACACACACACACACATATATATATATATATATATATATATATATATATATATATATATATATATATATATATATATATATATCAAGAATACCACTAAAATGCCTAATAAAATTCTTAAAATGCTCGACCCTTGGGGAGCAACATCTGTTAAAAATAGAATGGTAAAAGGAAGTTTTAAAATCGACAGGTCTGTTTCGAGCGCTGGCTCTCCTCAGGATGGTTTTGGGTTGTCTACTGCCGGTGTGTATATGGCCCAATGTCACTGTTTACACGTGCGGATTGGCTGCACGCGTTGTTCGGTTTTCAGGTGTTTACAGTTCAGGTTGCGTTTGCTGACAACGATTTCCATTTGTGCCTGCAGTTGTTTACTATTTCTACTTTAGTATTTAGAGTTGCTAAGTGTGGTTTGCATATAGGTTGCATCTTTTAGAAATGTTGTTTTAGAAATGTTGTGGTGATGCCCTTTTTATGATTTTCCAAGATATGTTATAGTTTATTTTTTTGTCTTTAAGTCTCCAAATATATTTGCTCAGTTCTGTTTGGTTTTTGTATTTTTCTTTGTTGAATGACTGTTTATGGTTTGCGTACCTGGTTTTTGAAGTGATTTTCAGTGATCCCTATGTATGTTTCTTTTTCATTTTCTGATGTCACAGTGGCTTGGTATACAATGTTGTTATAGAGGCATTTGTTGCGTAAGGGACACTGTTTCTTTTTTAGTACAGTTGCAGGATTTCCTTTCTTCACCCTTCTTTGCTGTGTTGCTTTTCATTTTGTTGGATGAATCAGTTATGTTTTTAAGGTTAGGCATGCATGAATATGATAGTTTGATGGTGTTTTTGTTGAATATTTTGGACAATTTTGTGTTCTTTTGGGAAGGATGCTGTCAAAATTTTGAAGAATTCTTTCCCTACGTTTTGTTTTTACTCGTCCATCATATGGAGGTTGTTCCATGTGATTTTCCTTTTCCTGCTTTTTTTTTTTGTTTTTGTTTCATGTTTTATCTGGAATAGCTCAGTTGGTAGAGCGCCTGACTCGCAATCTTGGTGATCCTGGGGTTGCGGGTTCGCTTGCACACACGTAAAATCCCATCACCAACATTCGGAAGAGTAGGCCAGTTTGGCCGTTGGTATGGATGACACGTTACACATAGCATAGCATGCACCCTGAGTGAGAAATGGAAAGAATGAAGGAAGTAAGGAAAATGAGTGATCGATATTGAACGATACTGACTGGATGACACGGGAAACGACTGAATGAAGCGCCAGCTGGCAGCTCTTCAGTCGGCACTACCCAGGTAGGCAGCCCGTTGTGTAAACGAGTGTTGATTGTAAAGCGCTTAGAGCTTGGCGTCTAGCTGAGAATAGGCGCTATATAAGTATTCATTATCATCATTATCATATTGTAGTTTGTAGCTGTAACCACTTTTTTGCAATGCCTCTTGGTATTCTGTTGCTGCGTTGTTGAATACTCTTTCATTATGTGACAGATTAGATAATCTCTTGTTTATTATGCCATTGGGTATGGTTTTTAGTATAGATGGTGGGTGGTTGCTTTTGATGTTTACATAAATGGTGTCATTAGGTTTCTTGTATGGTTTATATATGTGGTTGTTGAGGTCAAGTGTTATGTCTAAGTAGTTCACTACCTTTTTTTGTTTGCTTCGATGGTGATTTTTTTTTTAAGTTTTTGGGTTTTGGAAAATTTTGCATAGTTCTTTTTTCTTGTTTTCGATGGTTCTTGGATTGTTGTTTAGCGCAGCGAGGCCGTCGTCTCTGTACAGTCCGACTTGCTTTCCGAGTTGTTTTTTTGGATGTTGGATAGCATAAACAGTCCGACCAGTTCGCATGTTTCGGCACCGTCGTACGATCCCATGGTCACATCAAATGTTGAGAGTTTTATTCGTTTTTCTTGATCCATGTTTTCATTTCTGCTGTAGAGTAAAGTTTCTTGGTGTGAAGAATGATTTCCATTTCTGACCCTGTTATGTCTGTGTGTTTATTAGCAAATTTCAGAGCTTTAGTGAGTAGCTCTTCATCTATGGATGGGTAGAAGTCTACTACGTCGAATGTAATGAATACTGTTCTTCTTCTGTTTGTTAAGTTTTTTTGAACCATTGGATAACTTCATATGTGTTCTTCCAGAGGTTGTATTCAGTGTTTGATTTTATGTTTTTTTATGTTTTTTTTCTAAGATTTTCTTACTTATTTTGCCCAGTTCAGATTTAGATGGGTTTATTAGTCTACATGTTGGGTTGTTGTGGAAATTGGGTTTATGGTCTTTAAGGGTTATGAAGGCTTCTTTTATTGCTGTTGTTTTCCACCCTGTCACCTAGATCCATGTGGTGTACGAGTTCTTTTTCTTTTTTTTTGGATGCTGTTGTGTATGGTTTTATCAGCTTTTTTGTAGTTTTTCTGAATGTTTTTATCAAGAAGTTGTGAGTACTCGTTTGGTTCCATTTTGTAGTATGTTTTGGAAATCGTTTGTTTGATTTTTTTAATTCTATGTTGGCTATCATTCTTTTCATTTTATCCTCAAAAGATTTCATTTCATCTATGGCCGGTGGAGATCGCCACGATTTGAAGCCATAAATACTAAAGTAGAAATAGTAAACAACTGCAGGCACAAATGGAAATCGTTGTCAGCAAACGCAACCTGAACTGTAAACAACCTGAAAACCGAACAACACGTGCAGCCAATCCGCACGTGTAAACAGTGACATTGGGCCATATAACACCGGCAGTAGACAACCCAAAACCATCCTGAGGAGAGCCAGCGCTCGAAACAGACCTGTCGATTTTAAAACTTCCTTTTACCATTCTATTTTTAACAATATATATATATATATATATGTGTGTGTGTGTGTGTGTGTGTGTGTGTGTGTGTGTGTGTGTGTGCGCGCGCGTGTGTGTGTGTGTGTGTGTGTGTGTGTGTGTGTGTGTGTGTGTGTGTGTGACATTTGTGTAACAAATTAGCATCGAAATTAAACTCTCACGAATGCGGAGATTTGGAGTTTTAGCCATGGAACAAAATGAAGGAAGAAACTGTTTCCTTGAAAACTTGTGATGTAGCTGTCATTGTCCCAACTATAAATATGAGCGAGTCTTTCTTAGCTTCTCTTGGCATGGACAATGTCACATTCGGCAGTTCGAAATATCCATATAATAGCCCATTTAGTGAGCTCTTGTTTCCTCCGATGACAAAATTGGTGAGTGGCCACGATGACGATAATTGATAAGTGGCCACGATGACGATAATTGATAAGTGGCCACGATGACGATAATTGATAAGTGGCTGACAGCCGGGACAATGGAACGTGCGCCTGTCAGTGAATGTGACTCTAATCGTGCACACAGGCACGTCCCCTTGAGTGTGTGTGTGTGTGTGTGTGTGTGTGTGTGTGTGTGTGTGTTGTCGTTGGTTTAATGTCTTTCCACTACAGTGATTCAGTTTATGTGTGGGTGAATGAAGTATGTAAGTGATTGTATTAATACGTTAATGATAGAGTATGACCCCCCCCCCCCCCCCCCCCCCCTTTATCCCTCTTCCATTTAATCAAAACAAATGTAACTGAGTAGAGATAAGATCTAATGATAAAAGCCAATTGAACTACTTAACAAACATTTGCAAACTGACTCAAGAACACAAGAACTGTTTAAAATACTTGGTAAGGGTAAGGAAGTCGATCCATCAGTGTAACCATCAATACCCGAATTTGTAAAGAGTTCTCTTGCTCTTGGGCATTGAATTAGTAAATGACTGATACTTAAGGTTTCCCCCACACATACATTAACGTTATGACAATATTTTGTTTTCAATGCGTTCAAACGAAATCTATAGATTAAGCTTCCAATCTCCCTAGACGAGAAAGAGACTTGTTTGTACGTTTTCCCCATGTACCCATCACTAAACTTTACACAGTTGTGATAATATTGGACGTCTGAGTTCATCAGTAATGTTTTAAACTTTTTTTTTCTCTTGACGTTGATTTTATAATCGAAAAACATTCTTTCAAATGTAATGGAATGTTAAGTGGCATTGTGTAATTGACATTTTGAGCTGCTTTTCTTGCAACTTGATCTACGCGCTCGTTGGGTACAATACCACAATGAGAGGGGATCCAACAAAAAAGTAACAGTAATGTCTTTCATGGATAAAAGATGATTGAAATGATGAATTTCTAATACTATATCAAGTCGCATTGAAGGACATGCAGATTTAATCGAGTGGATTGCTGCTTTAGAATCAACACGTATCATAATTTGAGAATTATTTATTGGAAATTTGGGATGAAAGCTAACGACTTAAGTATAGCAATTAATTCGGCACTAAATATCGATAACTGTTTACCAAGATAGAAGAGCTTTTCTATTTTGAAACTAGGGATTATGAAGGCTGCTCCTGTGATATCATTATCTAGCACTGAGCCATCTGTAAAAATTTTCAAATGGTGATTGTAGTTACTGTGTGTGTGTGTATGTGTGTGTGTGTGTGTGTGTGTGTGTGTGTGTGTGTGTGTGTGTGTGTGTGTGTGTGTGTGTGTGTGTGTGTGTGTGTGTGTGCGTGCGTGCGTGCGTGTGTGTGCGAGCGCGTGCGCGCGCATGCGCGCATGTGTGTGTGTGTGTGTGTGTGTGTGTGTGTGTGTGTGTGTGCAGAAATGTGCGTATGTGAAAAGAGAGAGAGAGACAGAGTGAGTGAGAGGGAGTGAGAGTGAGTGAGAGAGAGAGAGAGAGAGAGAGAGATCAGAGCTCCCTCTCTCTATCTCACTCTGTGTGTGTGTGTGTGTGTGTGTGTGTGTGTGTTGTGTGTGTAGAAAGAAAGAGAAAAGCTGTATAGAGTTTCATCTCTCTCTCTCTCTCTCTCTCTCTCTCTCTCTCTCTCTCTCTCTCTCTCTCTCTCTCTCTGTGTGTGTGTGTGTGTGTGTGTGTGTGTGTGTGTGTGTGTGTGTGTGTGTGTGTGTGTGTGTGTGCTGTTACGAGAGAGAAGGAAGGAAACTAGAGAATATCACAGCTTTATCAACATATATTAAAATGTATTTGGAATTTTAGTGTTGATTTTGTTGCGCGCATTAAATCTACATTATTTTGGAACTGCGTAATGGTTCTGATATAATGTGTGTGAGAAATATAAAGTATATCACAGGGACGAACTCATGGCAACACACACACACACACACACACACACACACACACACACACACACACACACACACACAGCACACGCAGAGAGAGAGAGAGAGAGAGAGAGAGGGAGAGAGAGAGAGAGAGAGAGAGACAGACAGACAGACAGACAGACAGACAGACAGACAGACAGACAGACAGACAGACAGAGACAGACAGGCGGATAGACAGACAGACATGTAGGCAGGCAGGCTGACAGGCAAGCAGGCAGACAGACAGACAAGGACACAGAGAGACGAAGAGTATATTCTGTGGAAATATTACTCTGACTGCTACTACAGGCGCATGATCAGACTCGATCCTTTCACCAACGCGTAGTTCACATGATTTGTACAATACCAAAAAATCTTTCGTCATATAATCAACCAAAGAATGTCATACCATCAATCAACTTTCAAGCAGATTTATTCATTATCTTGATTAAAATGAGTATAACAAGCCAAATCTTCTGGGTGAACGTGACAACACATATGTGATACATCTTTCTCCAGACCGAGAAATTCTTTATCAATGATAAGTGCACAATGATTTCCAACATCTTTTGTGTCAACGATTTCTAGAAAGGGAGCGAAACTCGTTTCTAATCAAGCAGATTATGCATCCTGAGCGTCTGTCTTTCTGAAAAAAAAAACTTTACCGCCGATATGTAATAAGTTTTTGAACCCATTGAAAATCCATGATTGTTTTTCATAAATATTGCTACTAAACTAATGAAATATACAAATAAAAGAAAACAAAATCATGGTCTGTAAGGTTGGACGATAAACCATTCGCGTCTAACGAAAAAGAAACGAGAAAGGCAGTCTTGCTTTTCACACATTTCCGTTTATCACGTGCGCACTTTCACTCGACCATGCACTCACACAGATCCGGTCAACATCCCTATGCATCTCACAACAAACTGGGTGAATAGAAAACCGGGGCCCTGAATGAATACCACAGCTACTACCGCCAGGACAAGAAGGTTCTACAGAAATGGGCCGGCCCGTTTCCTATGTACACCCTGACCCCGCATCAGTTACCCATATACACCCTGATCCTGCATCAAGATCCTGAAGAAACATTGTCTTTCCTTCCACATGAAGGTGACCAAAGACCATCACAGCTCTTTTCCCTATCCTCATGGCTTCCGTCAAAGGGGGTGACAGCTTACGCCTAACGTTTCTGACTCTGTTGGAGAATCTTTTCCAATGAACGCATTCCTTGCCTGCAATTTTCTTTTCGACTTTAAAATACTAACATATTTCTTAAAAACAGCAGCGTGCAGTAATGGGAGAATCAGGCTTAATGTTCAAACGGTGCACATGATTAAATTTACTATCTTTAGTTATATCCAACTGAGCAGTGATCAGCTCGTGCGATTTGTTTTCACGTTGTTCGTTGCTTTCATTCTGTCCTCTGAGTATGCCAAACAATTCAGTTTAATACGCTTTGATTCACCCATCAGGTCAGCAGTCTTTTTTTCTAGTTCATCGACTTCAGCGTTTTTCTTTGACAACTCATGATTCTGTATTCTGCGTATCCCCATTTCCTGTACAAGCTATTGTATATTGGTTTTTTCCAAGTAGCATATTGCACGGTCAGTCCTCTGATCTCTATTTCCATATCAGTAAACATACAGTGCATTGCTGCCGTCATGGAGTCCAACTTTGCCATGACGTCTGCTTAAGGAGTCTGCTGTGAAGAAGGAAGAGGAGTCGTCTGCCCGCTGTCCTGTCCACTGCCTCTGTCCAAGCTGGTCCGACGTCCACCGCTGCTGCCCAGTCTAGACTGCCGGAGGTTGTTTGTCCCCGGTCTGGAGTTCTGCTCCACGTCGCCACATTGCAGGAGAAATCCCCCCCCCCCCCCCCCCCCCCCCCAGTGCAGCACGGCTTGATGTCAGTTCACTCCCTGAGAGGGAAAGAGACAGAGACAGACAAAGACAGACAGAGATAGAGACAGACAGACAGGTCGATGAAATCCAAAATATACACGTATGTGTACATGTGCAAAAAGACAGAGACTGAAAGAAGAAGAAGAAGAAGAAGAAGAAGATTATTTATGGCAAACGCTTGTAACTCAGACATCATGGTTGCTTTTAACTTTGATGTGGTATGTTCTGTCTCAGAGCGAAATCTGAAGAAAGCTGCTTTAAAAAAAAACAAAGCCTACGAGTTGCCCTTTTGACCCTCTTCCAATACCATTGTTGATTGACTGCCTGGATGATCTTCTCTCAACTCTTACCTTCATCACTAATGAAAGTTTATTGTCTGGCTATTTCCCATCATCCTTAAGACCGCTGTGGTCAAACTCCTGTTGAAATATTCCTCTTTGGAATACAAACAAAATTTTTTATGAAAATTATCGATCAGTGTCAAATCTGTCTGTTTCTGTCTAAAATAATTGAACAGGTCAGCTTTTTGATTACTTAAATGCGCACTTTTTGCTTATCCAAACCAGTCTGCATAACCCTCGCATGATACAGAAACGGCACTAAGGTCGCCAATAATATTCTGTTTGCCCTTGATCGGGATAATGTGTCTTTTGTTGACTTTGCTTGACTTGAGTGCAGCGTTTGGTATGATTGCTCATTCCATTCTCATTCCCTTCTCACCCCATCAACAATAAGTCCTTTTCTGGAACTGCTTTGTCTTAGTTCCAGAGCTACTTAGCATCCAGCACTCAGTCGGTAATAATTGGTGACTTTTAACTGATGCAGGACCTTCATCCCTTGGCGTTCCTTAAGGCTGAGTTCTGGATTTGTTCCTGTTCACTATGTACACGAATTCGCTACATGCACTAATCGAACGTCATTTTATCTTAACTTCATATGTCTTGCCAACCCTCGGAAATAGATCACACGTATACAAAACATGCACACCTGCATTGTTCAGGTACAATTTTAGATGAGTGAGCATAAATTGAAGTAAACGTTGACAAAACTTGCACCCTTCTCATTGACAAACAAATTCTTTTTCATCAGTCCCAAGCCATCCGCTATCCATGTTGAAAACCTTGACATCGCGTTTTCCCGTCCCTGCATGCAACCATGCAACACAAGATTCATTATGCTTGACGACATAACATTTGACAAGCAAACAACTCACATCTGCAGATCTGTTTATGCGGCTCTGTACCACATAAGTTTCATCCGTGTCCATCTGACAACTGCAGCAACAGAAACACCGGTCTGCTGTTCTGTCCTGTCTAGACTAGACTGTGGCAGTGCTCTTCCTGCTGGATGTCCTAAAAGATGTATAGACTAGCTCCAAAAGGTGAAAAATTCAGCAGCGAGGCTTGTACTCAAGGCAACAAGAGAGAGAGAGAGAGAGAGAGAGAGAGAGAGAGAGAGAACATGTCGTTCCTCCATTACGAACCCTGCTGTGTAGTACGCATCAATACAAGCCATTCTTCCTTTTGCCACATTTTTTCTTAG